>JAPIVC010000299.1:185000-222500 GCA_030586385.1 Camponotus fellah | reverse complement strand
AAGGGAATAATACCATTTGTATATATTTTAATATACTATACTAGTATATACCTGAAATTCGTGCAATTTGATAGTACGATTTTGAGCTTGTTTCCAATGAGGTGGAGTTATACTTCTGGAACGACTTCGAGAAGGAGTATGATATCGCTGAAAATTTATTTAAAACACATGCATTTTCGATTAAAATTAATAAATCAGTGAATAAGAAGAATAACGAATGAAATTCGGTATTTTCATTCGTTCAAATACACATTGATGCATTTTATAACTAGTTATATATAATAAATACTAACTTATATAACATTTATAATCACTTACGAATATTCCTCTACCCTTAAAAACACGACCAGCCTTTCTATGCGATCGTACTCGATCTCTTCCATAATGTTGTCTAAATTCCTTCTGATTTGCATTATTGGTAGATCCCGCTCTATATAAAAATTTATTTGCCGGTACTTCTGGAATTTCGTCAGGATCAATTTTAGTAACAGATGCTAACGGATGGGGTTGTCCGTTATCTTCATCATTCGAATCCCGAATTTCACCGTCTTCTGATTTCGCTTTCTTTTTACTGAAACGCGATATATTGTAATTATTAATATATTATTTTAATAATTTAAAAATTCGTATCTTTTTAATATATTAATAATATATATTAATATTTAATATATTAAAATTATTTAATATTTTATATATTAATAATTGTATTCAAAATAAAATAATTATTGATATTGATTGCTTCAAAACACATAATTTCCTCTCTTATTTACCTTTTTTTGCTCTTCTTTTTTTTCTTTGCTTTATCAGCATACGAATCAGACTCGGAATCTGCTGAACTACTTTGCTTTGTTTCTCGTTTTTTTGCTGAAATAATGCATAATAACATATATTTATTAGAAAATTATTTAAATCTTATATTATCTGTATTATCTTTTATATTCATATTATAGATAGTGCTTGGAATTAGTTGCTCTTTTCAGGCCGATATCCGAGGCTAGATGCCGATCGCGCGCGTGATGCTATGCCTCAGGAGCGTCCGCCAAGCCGTTTTGCCAAATCATTATTAAAATTTTTTTGGTAAATAATTTTTCTTTTTATAAATAATTAAATATCGAAATTCTTATTATTATAATATATTATATAGGATGGCCGATTTAATGAGACATTGAAATATCTCGAAAACCAAGTCCAAGAGAGAAAAATGTTTCAGACAAAAGTTGTATGGTTTCGAGGGGGCTATAAGAGGGTACCATTGGTTTGACCTTGAAGAATCATTTGAAGGTCATGTGAAGGTTACTTCAATTTTTTAAAATGGGACATAAAAATATAAATAAAGTATTTCTTCATCGAGCACTTTTCGAGTTATGAGACTTGAAATAATTTCTTAATTTTACATAAACCATAAAATACCTAGTAAAATATTCATCATATTTTTCAATTATCTTACCTTAATATTTTTATGTACAAAATAATGAAAGGAATCAATTGGTGTAAAGAAAACATGCAGTTGTTTTTAAGAAAAAGTAAGGAATTGTTAAATGCAACTTGCATATTTTTTCTTAGAAACAACTATGTGTTTTCTTTACACTAATTGATTCCTCTCATTATTTTGCACATAAAAGTATTAAGATAAGATAATTGAAAAATGAATATTTTACTAGATATTTTATGGTTTATGTAAAATTAAGAAATTATTTCAAGTCTCATAACTCGAAAAGTGCTTGATAAAGAAATATTCTATTATAGTGTTTTAGAAAGCTTTCAAGAAAAAGCTACAAGAATATGCAAAAATATATATAGGGTGTGCCATTTAAAAAAATTGAAGTAACCTTCGCATGACCTTCAAATGACTCTTCAAGGTCAAACCAATGATACCCTCTTATGGCCCCCTTGAAACTATACAACTTTTGTCTGAAACATTTTTCTCTCTTGGGTTTGGTTTTCGAGATATTTCAATGTCTTCAGATAAATCGGCCAGCCTGTATATGTATAATCTGTTATACATTACATATTATACATACATATATGTTATAATAATATATTTTAAACTTTAAAACTAATTCCGAGCACTTTTATAGATAGATAGCAATTATACCTTTACTCTTGATCTTCAAAACCAATTCCCCACAATTTACAACCTTAGCATCTTGTAGTGGACGAGACATGCGGTCTACTGGAAGTCCTTCAATGTGTGTAATGATTTCTTGCCCAGACACTACTTCTCCAAAAACCACATGGACACTGAAATAACAAAATACTTGCATATAGATAAACAGGTTTTTTTTTAAATCAAATGTACACATAATGTGCTATTTTGAAATGTATATTAAACATGGATTGATACTTACTTGTCGAGGTGAGGCGCTGGTTGTGTTGTACTACAACAACAAAATATGATTAAGGGGATGAGAGATGAACAGAAAGAGCCAGCTTTCATTGGTCATTGTGTTGTAGTAGTGATGTGCAGACCCTTCCCTCATGACTACGCAAAAACATCGCTAAGTTATTCATTCCTCCAGAATTATTTTTATTCTTAAGTTTTTCAATATCCTCTGCGAATTTGCTGCATAAACCATCATGGGAACGAAATTGTATATTCATCTCGAATTGAAATTTGCTGGTTTTTATCATACATTTAAACTTATCATGAATTTAGAAAATAATACTGTTATCATTATCGTTATCACTATTGTCCAACACAATATTTTCATATATTAATTCCGTGTATTTTATTAAGAAATCTTATTGGCTGTAACTAATCATGAGAGAGTTCTCTGGCAAATGTAAATAAATATTGACTTTATAAATATTACATTAACTTTACCCCTGATTCATATAAAACACTTAGTTATTTTTTTATGGAGAAAAAGTAATTTTAGAAAATTTCTCTCTGAGAAAAAGAGAATTTTCTTTAATTGTAGGAAAGAAAACACATAATAACCATGTTGTATTATCTTGTTAAGGTGCCTGTAATATTTTGCTATACACATAAAGCAGATATAATAGTTATATTTCATAATATTTATAATATATTATAAATATATCATAATATATTACAAATTTATAGATTTATAAATTTAAATAACAACGCAATATAAGAAATATCTCTGAATAATATTATTTCCAGATACTTACATGAAGAATTGCGAGCCATTGGTATCTCTACCACAATTTGCCATTGATAACAAAAATGGCTTATTATGCTTCATGATAAAATTTTCATCTGCAAAAAAAATGATTCTTAAGTGAAGAAACAACTATAAGATTTGATTTTTATCAAATTTATAGTTTGTATTAAGTGCTTATAATAAAAATCTCATATATTACCTGCAAATGTACCACCATAAATTGATTCACCACCTGTTCCATTACCTATTGAAAAATCTCCACCTTGTATCATAAAATCTCTTACAACCCTATGAAAAACGATGCCTTTATAATGCAAAGATTTGCCTGTTGTTTTTCCAAGTCCCTTTTCTCCAGTACATAAAGCACGAAAGTTTTCACATGTTATAGGACAAATATCCGAAAAAAGTTCAAATATTATTCTACCCATAGGCAGTCCACCAACTTCGATGTCAAAGAATACCCTTGTATTAATGTTCATCATGATGAAAGAATCTATGAATTACCTATAAATTATGATAATACAAAATAGGCATTTATGAGAAACTTAAAGAAATTAGCACATTATTAAATTTTAAAATGTCATAATTTAGTTATATGAAAAAAAAAAATATATATATATACATATGTAATTATAAAATATATCTCTTTTTTTTCTTTCGCGTACATATTGTACAAGAATTCATACGATATTAATATACTGATGAAATAAGTTATATCGACAGGTTATGTTTCAATAATTACTAATCATGTTCGCGTTCTTCGATGAAATTCGCAATTTTGTTTCGTATAATTAAGAACAGACTTTCTTCTATATCAACTTCTATCTTTAAAAAAATACAACAATAATGTTAACTCGAAGAAACGATAATACATAATCGACACACACACACACTCGTAAAAATTCCGGAAAAGGTTGGATACGATAATTAAAAGAAATTTGCGGAAATCATTGCATATGCAAACGATAGCTTCTAGAATTACATATGCATATGGCTACGTGTAGGTCAAACTCGTAGTCAAGGAATTCCAGGACCAGAATCCTGACCCTCGTCATCAAACGTCCTCATGGACCTTTTCTTATTGCGAGTAAACGAATAAATAAAACGATAGAGTCACAAGTCACAAGAGCCATTTATATATACGTATATGATGTCTTCTTTCTTGAAAAAAGAAATTAGACAATAATCTCTTACGTGAATTACGTTAAAGCACGATTGAAATTGTTCTCTGTAGCACTTGATTATCTTTTACGATGAAATGATAATGTTTGATTTATATGTTATAACTTTCACGGGAAGCGTAATAATGATAATAAATACCAGCACTTGGCACAATTCGCTATCTACGACGTTCGCCTTCCCTACCGGCACCGATAGTCGAAAAATCCAGTAATGTTGCCCAACTGTTGAGTTCGCTAAATGCGGCCAATGGTCTAAAGGTTTGTTCATTGGGTGCTTTCTATTTAGAGACACAAGTCGACACAAGCATCATTCTATCTTTTTTCAATAAATACAATAAACAAAGATAGAATGATACTTGCGTCGACTTGTGTCGCTAAATGGAAGGCATCCATTATTGGCATTCTGCGGAACTCATCGACATATATAATGGATTGAGCATTGCGATAGCCAGGCGAGCGCCCGCTATAGAGAGATACTACATGGGAGGCCTATGTCTGTCTCTTTTGCTAGTATCTCATTGGTAAGTTTGTTTCCCGCCTCGATGGGCGGGAACGAAAATTACCAATGAGATACTAGTAAAAGAGACAGAATAGGCCTCCCATGTAGTATCTCTCTCTACGCCTCTAGCTATGCTCAGTCCATTATATATGTCGATGCGTTTACCGCTTAATGGGACATAAAGAGAAATACATCAGCGGAAACATAACCGCGTCTTTACATGCTTCTGCATGTATCTTTCTACATACACAGTATTGAATAATTATGAATGGAGTAAGTATATAAAGTAAATAAAATGTTAATAATTTGATAGTTATAGTGGCACTTATAATGCAAGAATTGCGGTTAGAATAAATTATCCGTTCATTCCGCAGATTTCAGCGGTAAAATTATAGCGGAATGATTAAAAAGAACTTTGGTTCCCGCCCATCGAGGCGGGAAACAAACTTACCAATGAAATACTAGCAAAAGAGACAGACATAGGCCTCCCATGTAGTATCTCTCTCTCTATAGCGGGCGCTCGTCTGGCTATCGCAATGCTCAGTCCATTATATATGTCGATGGGTAAACGCGGTAGCGGAATCAAATTTCAGCCAATCGTGAAATAGATTTACATTTACGTCAAAAATTTATATTATAAAAACAAATTCTATTGTTCACTAATTTATTATATATATTATTGTATATGTATTACAAGACTATTCCAACTATTATAAATATTGTAAATAATATAAAAAGTCTAATTTTATATTACGCCGCGTGTTCCGCTTCCGCGGGTGCTTTCCATTTAGCGACACAAGTCGGCACAAGTGTCATTCTATCTTTGTTTTTTGTATTCATTGAAAAAACATAGAATGACGCTTGTGTCGATTTGTGTCTCTAAATGGAAAGCACCTCGCGTATTCCGCTCCATAGGACATAAGGAAAACAGAAAAAGCGTAGAAAAGAAAGCGGAATGGTTGTGATTGGTCGCGCCGGTTCCGTTCGTTCCGTTCCGCTGAGGATTTCCGCGCTATGGGACGTCGGCCTCAGATCTTTCAACGCCGCCTCTTACGATAGGGGCCAGTCTATTAATTATATATGTCTATGAGTACAATTTTCCACGAGAAGCGAGATTCCACTTTGCAACTTTCCACGCGAAGCGAGAGGGATGGGATGGGTGCGAGAGGGAGGCCGAAGTCCCCTCCTTACACCCCTCCCGTGTGTGTGTGTGTGTGTGTGTGTGTGTGTGTGCGTGCGTACGCTGCGTGTGTGTGCGCGTGTATGTGTGTGTGTGTATGTGTGTGGGGAGGGTCCATCGACATATATAATGGACTGAGCATTGCGATAGCCAGGCGAGCGCCCGCTATAGAGAGAGAGATACTACATGGGAGGCCTATTCTGTCTCTTTTGCTAATATCTCATTGGTAACTTTGGTTCCCGCCCATCGAGGCGGGAAACAAACTTACCAATGAGATACTAAAGGAAAATGATAAGCATTTATCATTTATTTATTTTTTTTCTTTTTATTTTTTATTATATATAATAATATTTCCGAACAATTCTGATCTGATGTACTTATTTTTCATACTTACTATTTCTACGTTACGATTTTCTCTGTGCGTTGACTGAAGTTTAAGTTTACGTATGAAGTTAAGTTTACGAACATACTTAACGTAACGTAGTGTGTTACGGAACACTTTGTGCGGAGGCCCTTAAGATGATCTTAAATATGAGATCGGACTATGAATACCGGCCTAGAATATGGATCTATGTATTTTGAATTAATTTTATGTCAAGACAATTTTAATTCATTTTTATTATGTTATAACACAGAGCTCGGCAAGAACTACACATTTCGGCCGATTTTCAGTTGGCTCCGCCTAGCGCATCCCCCCTTATCTCGCCGTCCCGCGTAAAGCCTACGAGCCGCTCGGCGCTCAAGAGCGGGCGAATGGCAATAGCTTCCACGTCATCCATGAGATACTATTGTTGACGCGTTTTTTTTAAAGTGATATCCTCAGTAGGCCTAATCCACTGATGACTAAAACGACCCTTTAACTAATTGCACGGAATTATCAATAATAATTGATATGATAAATATTTGACTTTCGGGATATTTTACAAGCGAGATCAGGAACATCTGTTTGTATACTGCATGTAGAAAGCATAAGACGTGATAAAGATGTGATAAAGTTTGTTTCCCGCCTCGATGGGCGGGAACCAAAGTTACCAATGAGATACTAGCAAAAGAGACAGAATAGGCCTCCCATGTAGTATCTCTCTCTCTATAGCGGGCGCTCGCCTGGCTATCGCAATGCTCAGTCCATTATATATGTCGATGGTTATAACATAATAAAAATGATGCCGAAAAACTATCTACTTCAGTTTAAATCAATTATTGAATTTTTATTTTAGGTTAAGAAAATCTTATTAATAAATAGCAAAACGACTGTGTACATAAATTATAGGTGCCATAGACACAGTTTAACCAGTTACGACAGTAGACGAAAATCGCTGTCCTAAATTTACAATACGCATGCGCGAAAAATCCAACCAACAATGGCGACGTTCGATTTGTCATGTTATTATAGTGAATAGGTTATAAATAGATTATGAATATAAAATAATAAAAAAATAATAAAAATGGGTGGATATATTTGCGCGATCAAAAACTGTAAAAATGTTACAGGTATAAAGGGAATTAGTTTTTTTAGATTTCCGAAAGATCCTCAAAGATAAAATTTATTAATGTTATTATATATATATATATATATATATATGTATATATATATATATAATGTTATTATATTATATTTTATATATATATATATATATGTATATAATATATAAATATGTTATTATATAATATATATATATATATATATATATATATATATACAGGGTGTTGAAAAAAAGTGTTACATATTTTGATAGCAGGTAGTATGGATCAAAACAAGAAGAAAAGGTCTAATAAACATGGGTCCTAAAACTGATATCTTCAAAGATATAAGCTATTTTGTTATTTGAGCTCTTTGTCATTTTCTTATTAGTCGTGTCATCTTTAGAATGTAATGAACGTCTTAGAGAATCATGCACTCTTTCAAATCACGCACCATAACTTCATTTCTAAAAATTAATTCTCTAAGACGTAGGGCTGAATCATGTGTGGAAGTGAATGGCAATCACATAGAGCACCTCCTCTAATGCTGAGTCAGCATTAAAACTTTTTGTTTTTTGTAAAAAAAATGTTTTTATTTTGTTATGTTGTAGTACATTCAGTTTCTTTACTGCAGTTTTTTATGGAAGATAAATGATTACATTTCATATTAAAATAAAAATTGTTTCTTTATCTCTCTTTGTTTATTTTTTGTTTTTTAAGCACCTAGAAAAAAGATATCCCTATTGTACCCCATTCTCCCCTACTCCTTTGTTCATTACATTCTCAGATCACATCAAAGATGACACGACTAATAAGAAAATGACAAAGAGCTCAAATAACAAAATAGCTTATATCTTTGAAGATATCAGTTTTAGGACCCATGTTTATTAGACCTTTTCTTCTTGTTTTGATCCATACTACCTGCTATCAAAATATGTAACACTTTTTTTCAACACCCTGTATATGTATATGTATATATATATATATATTATATATGTTATATATTATATATATATGCTATATAATACGACAGTGAATAAATTACACTTTTGTTAGAAAGATCTTTGTAATTTTAATTATGTAGCATCAAACTTATTGTTAAACTGTGCTTATTGTCAATTAAACTTAACTTTATAGTTCTTATTACTTTTTATTTAAAAATACTAATTTTTACATGTTTTTTAGAGCTCAACTATGATTAAAATTTTGTAATAGATATATAGAAACACTTTTGAAAAAATTATATAATAATTACAGGATTTGTAGTGAACATTTCACATCTTCAATGTTTTTAAATTTGGCGCATTTTCCAACCAAGAATATGGCGATGGGTCATGTGATTTATACATCGCAACATCAAAGGTGCCGACGCTACTGTCGTAACTGGTGGCCATAGACTGATTTCTAGCATCGTGGACACAAGGCTTAACGCCGTGATATCGAACGTAATGCCGCGCGTGCGTAGACGTGCAGGGTTGCTACCAATCACGAATTTCTATTATGTACATAATTTTAATTCGTGAAGTTTAATTCAAGAATTATTAAAGAATTATTAATTAAAATTATGTACAATTTGGTACAATTATGTACAATTAAAATTATGTATAATTTTAATTCGTGAAGTTTAATTCAGGAATTAAAATTATGTACATAATGGAAATTCGGGAATAAAAATTATGTGCATAATTTTAATTTGTGAATTTTAATTCGGTAATTGAAATTATGTACATAATAAAAATTCGGAAATTAAAATTATAACCATAATTTTTATTTCCGAAAAATATTTGTTATAACATAAAATAAATTAAAAATTAATATTTTGTCTAAACATAATTTGAATTCTGCATTTTCAATTATGTTATAGCTAAATAATAATTTGATGAATTATAAATATGTCTGGACATAATAATAATTCCTTTTTCTTGAGTATTATTTTAATGTGATAGAATTTTTATGATGATATTAAATAGCAAAACGGCATGCCATATATAGACGATGCTTTATTCAACCAATTAAATAATTACAATGCAACTATTGATTGGTGGAATGAGAGCTTAAGACAATTTTAAATATAAGATCGAACTATGAATTCCGGCCTATCACTGAGTACCACTACTCAATCCGATCAGAGATTCAATTAATTATCGTAGGACGGGTTCCGATAGCGCACGAGTGTTGCTAATTGGTCAGTTAGAACACTAGGATCTTCTGATTGGTCAACTGTGCTGGTTACCTTAAGCATCGGGCGATATGTGTGGTTGTGTGCTATCGGGCTCGTGGGCTAACGGGACCCTCCCGTTATCGTAAACACCCTGTGATTGATCAATTCCTTAAAGTCCCTTACACAATGTTAGGCAACAGGCAATAGCAATAGGGAAACTATTCACCAATAAATACGCGGAATAGAAAATATTCGCCAATAAGGCCGGAATTCATAGTCCGATCTTATATTTAAGATTGTCTTAAGCTCTCATTCCATCAATCAATAGCTGCATTGTAGCTATTTGATTGGTTGAATGAGTTGATAATGCATAATTGAAAATGCAGAGAACAGATATTATTTCTGTTCTTATTACCCGTTCTTATTACCCCTATCATTGTGTAAGGGGCTTAAGGCTCATTCCTATTGTAGATTTGGCCTTAATGTAAAAGTTTATTTTTTGTTTTTAAAGCAAATAATAAACCAACAAATATTAATAATTAGGCCAACAATTATCTCTAAACGATTCCGCATTGATTGAACCGCTTTTTAAACGAAAATGAGATTTCGCCGGCTAACATCACGCTGATTTTTGTTTCTTTATTTTACAAAAAAATATAAACCAACAAATGCTGTAATTAGGTCAACAATCACCAACAAACGACCATCAAACGATTCGCTATAAAAAAAATTGAAAAAATCGAAGTTAGCCGGCTAAGTTTATGGAGTCATTCCGCGGACACGACAGTTGAGCAACATTACTAGATTTTTCGATGTAATTCGACGCTGATTGGTTGGGCCTGAAAGTAGAAACCAATCATGTTCGATTGCTACTTAGAGCTTCAACCCAGTGATGCGCTGTCGTGGGATTTTTTCCCACGCGAGAACTTCTATGCGCCTGCGTAAGCTTATGTCATAGCCACGGTCTTACATACAGGTCTGGAAACTCAGGCCTTTTTTAGTGGTGGGAGAGGTCTCACTTAGTGTGTCCGTTTTCGGGAGTTCAATTCGCAATGCGAGACATATGTTAGAGAGAGACCGACTACTGCCTTTTATCTCTGTCTCTCTCGCTCGTATGCGACTTCTAGATCGCAGCGAACCTAGCAGGCAAGCCATGAACTCCCGAAAAACAGACACACTAAGTGAGACCTTCCCCACCACCGGAGTTTCCAGACCTGTATGTAAGACCGTGGTCATAGCTAATACTACATATGTATCTAGATGCAACATTACAGATGCAGTTTTTCTAAAATCATGTAACTTTGTAATGTCAAGAATGTTCTGGTTGATTTTTAGGAAGTCTTTGTCATGTGGTATTTTTACGAAATTGTGGAAATTGTCCATTGTTATTTCAGTGTTTAAAGTTAGTGATAGGTCTTTAGTCTTCAACTACAGATCGATAAGCAAACAAAACTTGATGCCAAAGATTTTCGAGAATATTGTTGCCGAAAGACTCTCGACGCTGTCAAAAAATGCTTTAATTGATGAGCAACACGGCTTTATAGCCGGTCGCTCTACTTTAATCAATCTACTTATTTATCATGACTTCATAATTTCTGCCGTTGAGGAGAGCTCATAAATTGATGCGGTATACACTGACTTTCGGAAAGCTTTTGACAGCGTGGATCATGCCGTATTATTGCGCAAACTGCATTTGGGATCGACGGATTAATGTTGAAATGGTTATCAGACTTTGTAACAGATAGACTGTGAAATTCAATAATTGCTTTTCTCGGGCCATTCTTGCTTCTTCGAGGGTGCCTCAAGGCACTTGGGATCGCTTTTATTCAATATATTTATTAATGATATTAAGGATATATTTGAGAACTGCAATTTTCTGTTATACGCAGATGACTTGAAAATTTTCCGCCGTGTTACGACCCCCGAGGATGCGCGGCTTTTGCAATCTAATCTCTACCGACTTGATCATTGATGCTTAGAGAATAGATTGCGCTTTAATTTAACTAAATGCCAAGTGATTCACTTCACTCGCAAAAGATATGTTAACAAACACGTGTACTTTTTAGATATCCCTTGCGTCAACTGACTCTATTTGTGACCTAGGGGTTATCTTTTGCTCGAACCTGTCTTGTGCATATTCGGACAGTGGTGAATCGAGCATACAGAAAACTGTGCTTCGTCATGCGCTCATGTAAATATTTCCATAATATTTTCACATTAAGGTTATTGTTTTGCACTTTGGCATCGACATAGAGCATGGACTGTGCCATCCATATGAAAAAGTGGTCGAAAGAAGGAGAAGGATAAGACGTGAAGACGGCCAATCTCTGTCATTTTCTAACAATATTGTAATATTGGTTTTCTGGGCCTCGAGCTTAAAAATATTTTTTAAAAAAAGGATTGTAAAAAGGATTTTAGAAAATAAAAAATGAGAAACATTTATTATTAAACAATAATATAATTTTACTCAAAATAAAGTATTATTTATTGATTTTTAAATAAAACAATTTTTGTATTTTTAGCTCTTATTTTAATTTCTTCTGGAAAATTATAAGCACTTTCGTGATTTAAACGAATATCAAGAAACTTATTTAAAATTTTTTTAGTCAGAAGTTTTTGATGATTTCTTGAACAATTTTCTTTATTTTGCGCATTTAATTTCTGTGTTACATATTGCAATTGATTAGTTTTGATTGAATCATTTTCCAAAGGCAAATTCCTCGAACAAATTTGTTTTTTTGGAACTTCATTTTTTATAACTTCGCCAGATCTAAAAGTATAAAAATAAATAAATACAATTCATTAAACTTTTGAAGCTAAAATATATACTATATTTTTATAATCAATTATGAAGTAATAAAATAACCTTTTTATAGCAGTTTTTTCAATAGAACATTTTTCATTTAATGATGCAGAGAATTTGCATGATGATTCACAGAAATTAGGTTCAATAAGTGAAGATTTATTTTCTTCTTTCCGTAAAGATAAATCTGCTACAAATATAATAAAGTATGATCAGAATATAATCTCTTTTCATCATATTATTATTTTATTTAACAAATTATTACCTGTTATTATTGAGATATAAAGTGTGTAGATATAAAGATGGAAGACTGCCCTCTTTTAATAATGTTCTTCCGGTTTCACCATAACGAAAACAGTTTTTTTCAAAGTGCAATGAACAAATTGTAGCTCGATCTCCTAAAACTACATCATTCTTTCCCAGAATGTGCAACCATCTTTTTCTTTGATTTTCATCAGAAGGAAACCTTTGGGAGCGTCCAATTTGACCATGTTCGAATTGACTACAATCAATTATATCGACGTGTGCCTAGGGTAACCAGCGTAACGATTAACCAATCAGAGAGTCCTATTTTGAATTTGCCAATTGGCGAATGTGGTCAATCCGGTGCCACTCAAACCTTTAACATTTATTCAATTATTTTATCTTACATTTTTATTAATAAACAATTATAAAATGAATATAATTATCTAAAACTTTTTATGAACCTAACCTAACCTTTTAATTACTTTTATACTTACTTATGAAATGATCTGCGAGGTTTTTTATTTCCTCGCCACTTGCATACGTAACACGTATAACGTATACACCATTATTTTTTAATAATAGCGGACTTTGTATTAATTATAAACTTGCACAAATAATTATCATCTAATCAAGCATGGTCACATACTGCATCCTCTATAGCACTAAAAAAAGGGTGACCGATTGCTTAATACATTCCTGTACGATCAAGAAGAAACCAATCATAATCTTAAAAGGAGAGAGAGATTGGCCGTCTTCATGTTCTATCTCTTTCTATTTTCGCGACTATATTTCACTGCTTGTATACGGATGACGCAGTCCATGCTCTATGTCGATGCGCTTTGGTTAGACACACCTTGAATATACTGTTACGGTGTGGGCTCCATACTAAACAAAGTATTGCTCAATGATTGAAAGCATCCAACACCGCTTTCTTCGGAGAGTCAGTTTTCTCACGGACAATCCTATGCACTATTCGGACCATAATTATGATTGGATATTGAAAAAGCTTAATTTCGAAACAGTGGAAAATAGAAGGAGATTTTTTGATATTCTACTTCTCTTTAAATTAATTAATGGATATATAACCTATCCTGACCTTACTGGTCGTATCGGACTGCACGTCCCAGCCAAATCATTAAGAGTTAACTCTATCTTTCATGAGGAGTCGCACCGTGCCTCCTGGCAGATTTAAACCCCTTAACTGAATATGCTTATTGTCTAACGAAATATCTAATCGAGTTGATTTTTTTCATGGCTCTCTTAACAAATTTAGGTGCTCGCTATCCAAATGTTTATACCACGGTCTTACATACAGGTCTGGAAATTCAGGCTTTTTTTAGTGGTGGGGGAGGTCTCACTTAGTGTGTCCGTTTTCGGGAATTCACGGCTTGCCTGCTAGGTTCGCTGCGATCTAGAAGTCACAATGCGAGACGTATGTTAGAGAGAGACTGACTACTGTCTTTTATCTCTGTCTCTCTTGCTCATATGCGACTTCTAGATCGCAGCGAACCTAGCAGGCAAGCCATGAACTCCCAAAAAACGGACACACTAAGTGAGACCTCCCCCACCACCGGAGTTTCCAGACCTGTATGTAAGACCGTGGTTTATACTAGTCCTTCCGTTGTTAAAAAATTATAATGTATATGTACTAAAGGGATTTAATTGTCCCGTTTATATATATATATATATATATATAAAATAAATTAATTAATTAATAATAATAAATAATAATTAATTAATTAATAATTTATAATTGATAATATTAATGATGAATTTGTAGAATAAAATCTATTACCCTTGGCTATTAATAATTTTGAAAATGAAAACGATGACAAAATAGAAAGAGAGTATTAAGAAGATGTAGCGTTCTAACCTTGTGTTAATATAATTTCTAAAGATTGGTTTTATCTTAAATTCATCTTTTTTTTAGTTTGTGCACTTTTGTTGAATTTTATATAATTTATTTTGCAGATATTGCTGTTAACGCAATTATTGAAATCGGGAATTGTGTTCAATTTTTCGTGTGCTATCGGGACGTGGGCTATCGCACCATGCGCTAAACGGGACCCTCCCTATTATGTGTGCCGTAGGATTGGTTTACGTGTCACGTAATATAAGGTTCTCACATAAGATGGCATAAGGCGCTACGGCAATGTTTGTGCCCCTTAAGCCTGCGGCACACTGTACGATTTTTTGTACTAGATCACATGTAAGTGTTTTAATTGACCAATCGTAATTTCGATATTAAAGAATTGCCAAATCATCGTAATGCTCGCATGCAATCCAGCACAAAAACAAACATCGTGTGCCGCTGGCTTTATATATCATGCATAAAAGTTGACTCCAAATGTTATGTACTGAAAGGGGGACAAATGATCAGGTGATGTCACGTGATATCATCTAATATGGCCATAACCACACGGATTACTTGTGAATAAATAAAAAGAATAATTAATAAATGTTTATAATGCCGATGTGTTGCTGTATAAAATTTTGTAAAAATACGAAACGGCAAAAAAATTCAAAGATAATATATCATAGGTTAAAACGTATTTTTGAGATTAATTATTTAGATTCTAAATTATTTATTAATTATTGAATGTATAATATATTACAAGTTCAAATTGCAATAATCTATTCCTAGAAAATAAATAATTACAAAGGATAATAGAAGATCTAAAAATATTACAGGAAACACGACTAAATCAACAGGCAGAAATGTTTCATACTTTAATGCGTAATAATAAAACAACATTAAAACAGATAAACATAAAATTTAAAATATACTTAAACAATTTGTTTCTTATGATTCGATTATCATTTTGTATAGCAAAATAAATAATAAATAAATAATTATTTTATATATTTCTATTTTATTTCTCTCAAACTTTCATAAAATAAATATGTAGGTATTTATTTATAATAATTTACTCTTGTTACGTCCAGACCCTTGAAAAGTCGGGCCATCTGGAAGGACGCAATCCAATGACATACTTTCGGGCGTGTATACGGATCAGGTCGAGCGCACTGTCAGGGACCTGACACAGGTCAATGACCAGAATGGTCCCTTTAACTTTGTGAGTGTCTTAGGCCATTACGCTCGTTGGTCCCTTTTCAGTAAGAGAATCGAATCTCTTTTACTCGGAACGGGACGATCCTTTTTTAGAATCAAAAAATTTCTATTACTCCCTTCTTAGGATCAAGGAGTTCGATTTTTAGGAAGAGAGGGGTGTCTTAAGATTCTAATTGGTTAAGCCCTTTTGTTCGAGATTTAGCTTCATCCAGCAGAGAATGGAAAAGGACGGGTCATTTTTCGGCGCGGTATTGCGATATATCACAAATTACCATCAGGTCTCGACCCGCCCATCGCTTCGCCGCGCTCGTAGTATCAGATTACAATGGGACGACTCTCGTCGCCGCGCGCTTCTACTCACGCAGATTGACCGATCTTCTTTATTTAATTTTTCGTTAATTATTACGACAATCACAAAACAATAGAGGTTTCTTCTTAATTTGAACCAATCTATTCCTTATTTCGTCAAAGTCAAAAATTGACGGACACCCTGTGTGTATGTATATATTGTTGCGCCTTCGTGTTCCTTCCCTGCGGATTATTTGGTCACTCGTAACATTCGGCAGAAGATCGCGTTGCCAAGAAGAATGTTGACGAGACGTATGACAGTTGAATCGTTTCCCAGCTGTCAAGCTGAGCGGTCGCGTATCGATCCGCGGCAGAAACGTTATCTTTATTTTGTTCTCTGTGTTGTGTATTACCTTGAGTAATTGTGTTATTAAAGTTCCAGTGTGTTCTATTAAATTGTATTGTCATTTCGAAGTGCGCGGGTGCCGTGAGGTTTGCGTGTGCAAATCGGTTGTGTCGCGCGCGCGTTCGATTAATTTCGAAGTCGTCGCCGCGGACGCAACATTTTGGGGGCTCGTCCAGGATTGTTTGAACAGGAATCTTGCGGACGGATTTTTTTTTAAAGAGTGAAGGAAGTGATGGCATCCGGTGAAAGTGCGGCAAATCCGGAGGTTGCGGAAACGACAGCCGCGGCGGCAACGCGGAAGAGGATGCGAGCCGCTACGCCTCTCTGAGCAGCAGAGCAGACCGCATTATCCGCCGCATTGCACGAAATCCAGCAGCTGCGGCAGGAAAAACGACAGCAGAGAGCCGATCTCAACCTACAGCTTTACAGCTAAGTCGCTCCAAAGTTACAAATGCGGCTAGATCGCACGCGATCAGATCCGCACGCGTAAAAATGTTTAAATAAAATGTTTAAATATTAAAAGAATTTATTTTAAATAAATTGGTGTGTGTAAAATTAAGGCGGGCTCGGATGTATCTCGGAAAGGGGATTGATTCTTTCTTTAGAATGCTCGGATGGCAATTTTCGTGATTTCCGATATTCGTTTAGATAACGGTCATTTCGGTTCTAATCATTTCCTTGGACAAATTATCTTTGGTAGAGAAATCCTCGAAGAATTGTGGGAGGGACTCCCAAATTTATATTACAATATTCTTTTGTTTAGGGAATGGTTTTACATCCGAGGCCCGAAAAGAAAGTTTTGGAAGAAAAAAAAATTGATGCTTGTAACTCCCGTTTTATTGTTTTACTGTTTAAAGGAAAGTTTAAATTTGACATCGAAGAAGGAAATAGTTAAGAAAAAGAACGGAAATTGAAAATTAACAATTGAAGACTGCCTCGCCCGCGGTTTTTGAACCGTGGTTTTCTCGCGGGACGAAGGGCAAATGCCGAGGCAGGGGTTTGAGGAGTCCCTAATGGACGTTGGGTCCACGGTGATTACCCCCCTCATATCCGAAGTACACGGGACATCAGCCGAGAGAATTGGAAGTTGCGAAAGTTGTGAATTTGTTACGTCGATGGAGATTGAAGGGTGTCGCTCGGTACCTTGTAGCAGCAGCTCAGGCTAGAGCAGGAAGACACGGTTGATTCTCCAGGAATCGACATACTGGCCATGGTTCTACGAAGTTGTTCGATACTTTCGGCAGGAGCCGGACTAGAACAAGAAGGCTTGGGAACCTACAATGGCATTTTGGGGATTGTCGGGACGACAATCTTAGAAGACGGGGGGGGACAGTGTTGCGTCCCCGTGTTTCTTCCCTGCGAATTATTTGGTCACCCGTAACGTACGTAGTTGTTCGGTACTTTCGGCAGAAGATCGCGTTGCCAAGAAGAATGTTGATGAGACGTATGACAGTCGAGTCGTTTCCCAGATGTCAAGCTGAGCGGTCGCGTATGGATCCGCGGCAGAAACGTTATCTTTATTCTGTTCTTTGTGTTGTGTATTATCTTGAGTAATTGTGTTATTAAAGTTCCAGTGTTCTATTAAACTGTGTTGTCATTTCCGAGTGCGCGGGTGCCGTGAGGTTTGCGTGTGCAAATCGGTTGTCGCGCGCGCGTTCGATTAATCTCGAAGTCAATATATATATATATATATTGCAACGCCGCTGTCCGCCTCGGGAACAGTGCTGCCAGAAATGAGCCATTGCACGCTCAGCACGGTCACGCACACAAAGAAAGGAGGCGTTAGCTGTAGCTACAGCTCGAGAGAAAAGGAGACAGTAGATTATACATCGGCGCTCCTCTACTACCCGAAGGTAGCCGAGCGCCGAGTGCCACACGTACACGGCCTCCTTTCTTTGTGTGGATGACCGTGCCGAACGTGCAGAGGCTCATTTCTGGCAGCACTGCTCGGGAACGCTGATCCTGTAAGCCCTTGATGTTAGCAACAGGTGGCGTTGGGCTGACGTTCAGCTTAGTTCAGCGGAGTGAGAGGATTGCGACGACGCTGAGGTGAGACGTGTTTAGTCGCCACTGAGTTTTTGTGTCTTTTAAGACACCAAATATCTATATTCTGTCTACTGGTTGATATAGTTTATATATCTGAGTACCAGATACAATTTTATTTCTGTCTCGTGCCTATCATTGCTTTCTACATCGAACGAAAGTGTGGAATACTTAACCTCACTCGTCAACCGACGAGTGAGGGTCAAATGCATCTTCATGCACATTCCTCGAAGATACCTGATTCCGACGAAGAGGATGTGAGTATGAGTCCAGCGGACAATCCGGACAACGTGAATAAGTCTAATTATAGTAACTCAACGAAAGTTTTAAAAAATTCATCTCTATACCTAAGTTTACAACAAGAAGCAGACATGACGCCGTCCGCTAAAAAGTTTAAGAATAAGGCAAACAATTTTGTCCCTAAGTCGACACCTAACGATCAGGAAGCAAAAAGGAGAAAATCTAATCCATCCTCAAGCTCTAGTTCTGTGCAAGAAAAAGGAAATTCAACAACAGAGGGAAAAATACAACTTTTGGACATTCACGCAAACAGATATGCGAGGACAGATTCTGGTCTCTTCCGTGCTATCCTATTTTTCAAGAAGACCGAATTAGATAAAAGTCCTCCTTCGAGCCCTCTAATGATAATAGAGGTTACTCGTAATATAATCAAAATGAGTATTCGATTCAATCATATTACAAAAATTAGCCATTTTAAGTGGATGATTCATTTTGACAACAAATCTTCGGCTTATGAAGCTCTGGATAATCCATTTCTCGCTAAATCCAAATTTGAAATATATATTCTCCTTTGGATGTTTTCGAGGACAATTGTAATAAAGGGCATTCCAAAAGATATCATTCTAAATGAAATTATAGAAGAAGCTGATTCCAGCAATCCAACTCTTCATCCAATAGACTGCATACGTCTCAAAAGACGGATCTCTACAGAGAATGGGTTTGAACTGGTTGATTCCATATCCATTGAAATGAAAGTACGAAACCTTAGGATTCCTGATGCTATTTTCTTATGGAGAGCGAAGATCAACGTGGAGCTATTTATCCCGAATACCCGGCTCTGCTTTAATTGTGGTCAAATCAAGCACACAGCAAAATTCTGCCAGAATCCAGCAATCTGTTTGACCTGCAGCCAGCCAAGGCACGAGAGCGATGCGACATGTAATAATCCTCCCAGGTGCATCAACTGCAAAGGTAACCACAAGAGTGTCGATATCAACTGTCCTGAGAGAATTAAACAGAAAGAAATCGCTAAGATAATGACTATCGATGACGTTGATTATAATACTCCAATGCGAAAGGTAATCAATAATTCTTTCTCCGTAACAATCTCAAACAATGCCTCCCCTTTGAACGCGATTAATTTTCCTCCGTTACCACCTCCCCGACTAACTTTTCAACCTTCCCCTTTAAATTCACTACCTAAATCATCACAAGCCTCCACTCAACTCAAAAACCAGTTACTCAGCAAAATTCTTACTCAGTCACAATACTCGTCCCTGTCTCAACTAAACTCAGATTTGCCTTCGCTCTGCGCCTGTAACAAATCCAATAATAATGTTGAAAATTCTGAATTCAAAGATCTCAGCAACGAAGATGTTTCTGCGGTTGCTTCAATAATATCTGTGTTCAAGGAAGGTGGGGGTAGAAAGGATTTTTACATAAATGGCTATCCGATAACTTACAAGACACATTCTGCTCCTTCTTTTGATCCAAACAATGGCCAAAGCACTTCAATGGAACTGTCACAGTATCCGGAATAAACATAGTGAGTTGGATTCCCACTCTATTAATTATGACTTTATTTTGTTATCAGAAACCTAGCTAAATCCAAATGAAAAATTTTTAATTCGTAAATTTGATTCAATCAGAAATGACAGAGCTTTTTTCAAAGGCGACGGAACCGCCATCTTAATTAGAAATAACATCAAATACAGTATATACAAACTAATGCACAATTGTAATGATAAACTGGAGACATGTGCAATCAAAGTCGTCTGTCAATCCAAATCTCTTATAATCGTTTCTTGCTATAAGCCTCCTAATATTTCCATTAGCTACCAAGAATGGTTCGACTTCCTAGGTCAATTTAAAGAAGATTTTCTTATCTGTGATGATTTTAATGTCCACCATATGGCTTGGGGCAATTCTTTCTGTGATGCCGGTGAGACGAAATTACTGGAGGCACTTTCTGATCAGGAGGTGAGTTTTCTAAACAATGGCAACTTTACATTCCATAACATTACTAGTTCGAATCAACAGCAGCCTTATTCTTGGATATTCAAGGTGCATATGACAACATCCTGTGGGAAATCTTAATTCCAAAACTTAAGACTCTTCCGGAGAGAATCCTTCAATTTATCTATAATCCATAAAAGAGAAGTTACCATTAATTTTGACTCTATTAATGAAATTAGAACTATCTTTAAAGGTCTACTGGAAGGATGTGTATTCAGTCCTCTTTTATACTCCCTTTATGTAATAGACCTTGAAACTCAAGTCTTTAATTACCCAGAAACCCACATTCTTCAGTTCGCCGATGACGTCTGTTTATATGTTAAAAATTATAATCCAGAGCAGGCAATTACTCGACTTGAGAATAGTGTGAATAATATAGCACATTGGTTCAATAACCAAGGATTAAATTTAGCCCCACGCAAATCTAAATTATGTATTTTCAGCAGAAGCATCTCTCTTAGATGTCGTAAATATACAATAAATATTCAGAATTCTATCATTAATTCCTCCAGCTCAGTAAAATTTTTAGGCGTTATATTCCAAAACGACCTAAAATGGAATAGTTATATCAATGCAATCTCTTTATCCTGTATAAAACTTTATCCTGTATAAACCTCTTAATATTCTGAGTTTTCTCAGAACTACTTGGTGGGGTGCCGCCCCATCACTTCTCTTATATACAAAGTTCTAATCAGATCCAGAATCGAATACGCCTGCTCCGTCTGGAATATTATTCCCAAATATCTTAAATCTAAATTAGACAAAATTCAATATAGGGCTATTAGCGCTGGAATTCTAACTTTCTACCCCCACCAATATACTTATTGCGGAAGCCAAAGATCCTCCTTTGAAAGAAAGATTTTTATTCTTAGGTTGTAACTATATTTCAAAGATTTTATCTTTTGCCAATCACCCGCTTATTCCATTTATCCATAAGATGGAAGAAATATACGAAAGTATTACCTACGTTAGTCATATTCTAAAACTTTTTTTATATCGTTGCTTTCAATCAGTAAATCAATACAGTCATTTAATTTACTCATCTAATGGTCCTTCCTATTCCAAATTTCCTTTACTCTCTCTATTTTATACTCCTTATGTTTCACTAAGTGAAAGTACTGAATTATCTACGTCTAATAAAATTCAAACAGATTTCGATTCAATATAACCTTTAATATTATAGATTACGCTACTGATCTAAGTCCTCTAACCAAGAATTTGTAGGATTTTCGGTCTTTTCTAAAGAACTACAATGGAAGGGCAGAACCTCAAAGACAGCATCAATTTTTACGGGTGAAGCTATAGCAATAAGTCACGCGCTCCGTGACGCAATCAATTCAGAAGCCACGGAATTTCGGATCTTTTCCGACTCCATGAGTGTTCTCAAAACTATATCCTCCAGCAAATCATATAACAAGAAATCCCATATTATCCTTACAATCCAAAATCTCTGTCTTACTTTGGAGCTCAGCGGAAAATCAATCCAATTTTTTTGAATCCTTGCGCATAAGGGAATTAAAATTAATAAGCAGGCCATGGCCAAAGATGCGGTGAGAAACGGTATCGATTCAGACATTCTAATTCCGTACTCTGATTTTAAAGCAATATGGAAATCTATAATGTATGATAACTTTAATCTATTGCTTTTGAATTCTGCACAGAAAAAAGGAATAAAGTATTTTTCTCTTTTCTACTTTTCAAGTAGAAAATACTGGTTTCACAGGAGCACTCTCAACAGGAAAAAAATTGTTTCAATTAAATGATTTTTTGATTAGACTCGTAATACGAATCCTGAACAATATTATAGATGCTGTGAGTACATCCTGGCACACGCATATATGTATGCATATATTGGCAGAGAGAAGATATAAATAGAGCGCGGGAGCCATAGGCAATCGTATAAGTGGAAATATCAGACGATTCGAAAGAGATAGAATCAAAGTGAGCAGGGTTGGGTTTGATACGCATTCCAGAAGTATCCTACGTATGATACGTGAAATTGCGTATGATACGTAGGATACGTATGAAACTATGGCTATGTTAAGGCTGTGTTCCGAAATTGACTGCCAATACTGAAAAGGCAGTTAATTTCAGAACACCACCTAAATTGACTGTTAGATTTCCAGCTGACAATTTTGGCTTTAAGTTTTGGACAAAGCTTATGATTTAACATGCAGTCTATAAATAAAAATAAAAAAAGAAGTAATATCGAAAATGTAAGTGCAATATATATATATATATATATATATATATTTTTTTTATTTATTAATTGCAGTGTTCTGTAAGATTTTATTGCAAACTTTGCATTTTGCAATTAGTTTTCCTATCTCATTCCTCTTTTCAATAAAAACTCCTTCTATCAAAAAGAATGTCTGGGTTTTCCGCCTTTATTCACTTTTTAATAACATTTACACTTTTTAATAACAACTCTGCACATAAGTAGTTGACAATGACAATATCATAAATCATAATACGCAATATCACATAACGCCAACGCAAATCACGTTTGGTTGATCTAAAATAAAGGTTAGGTAATGTATGATACGTACACATATGTATGAAACTAAGGCACGTATCATACTTAGTATAATACGTAGGATACCTATGTATGATTCATAAGGTATGATATGTTCCCAACCCTGAAAGTGAGTCTGGCTGTCATTGTCTATTCGCGCATGCGCAGTTTTTGATATTTAGCATCCCAGGTAGCACAGATCGTTTTATATATACGTTTCTTAAACGTATCCAATATTTTTTAACCGTAAAATATTAATAAGAAACGTTCCTGTAGAAACGCTTTTAAAATCATAGTTAAGGAAATGTATTTTTTACGTTTCTATAGACAAAATAAAAACTAATTTTTATTAATTTCAAATTAATTTTAACCTATATGTACATACAAATATATATACATACATACATACATATATACAATATATATATATATATATATATATATATTATTATGAAAATATACTATAATAATTTCTATTTACAAATATATGAATAAGATCACTAATTAAGAATCAGTATTTCATTGATCTTTAGTAGAAACGCTTCTTTCTTGTTTCTTTATCTTATATCTTATTAATTATAATCAGTGGAAGTAAAATTTTACCGCACAATCAGTAATCGCTAGTTCGTTTGTTTACCGCTATAGCGCGCTATTTTTCTCGTACTTAAGTTTTAGTCATGAGGATTATATAAAGCTTGCAAAAGGCGACAGATAAAATTAAAACTATCACTTCGATTTAATTTCTAATACAATCTCAATAGAAGAATTTCAGATATTAAATCGATTTTATAAGTCGAACATGTCCGGCGAATAAACAAAAATGATCTGTTCATTATATATTAAAGATGTAAAATAAATCATCATCTATTTAATATTATGTTTTAATATGCATGTAAATATAAATAAAATTTTTAATTTTACGAAGTAGATAGATTAATATTATTTATGTTTTAATATGCATATAAACATAAATAAAATTTTTAATTTTACGAAGTAGATAGATTAATATTATTAAGTAAAACAGTCAATGTTACTAATTCTTTTACTGAAATATTATTGATTTATATATGCTATAATAATTTATAATTGCATATCAACTGTATATCAGTAACTCTGTTTACTGTTTTCAGTACACTGATTTATTTTTAAAGAGTGTGTATGAATGTATTCTTTATTAATTCCATAAAAACGAAAACGTTTTACGAATAAAACAGAAAAAATGTATTTTAAATGTATTTTAAACATTTTTTAAACGTTTTTTTTGTTAGAAAAGAAACATATCTCTTAACATTCTTCAAGTGGTTATTTTAACCAATCAAAAACGTTTTCAAGAGTCGATTATAAAACGTTTCGAAGAAACATTTGTGAAACGTTTTTGAAACGAATATATGCTATATGGGATCGGCAAAGACTGGAGAGTTGAAAAGGACAGAGTTGACAGAAAATATTCTACAAGAGCATTGGATTGGATTCTGGAAATAAATCTCTCTGGAGATTATAGAAAAAGCAGTGTAAACTATACAATAATAATTATAAACTATAAAAAGCTATACAAAATGGTTCGAAAGTGTATAATATGCAGAACAGAATGGAATCCATTTAATTTAGATCGCAGTTTTTATTAGTTTATTTCAGTATTGTTTTTATAAACTTTTTTGTAAAAAAATGTTAAATAGATAGTAATTTATTAAAGTATTTTCATAATAGTAATTACATTTAAATTTTATTTTCATATTTGATTATAGATTTTCTTCAGATATTGATCTGAAAAATAAATGGCTTCATGCTCTTGGACTGTCTTCTGCTGCAAAAACTGCAATAGTTTGTCATAAGCATTTTGATGAAAAATCTTTCGTCACAGGGATGCGTTCACAATAAGAAAGCATTTACTCCCAAACGCTGTACCTTAAAATGATTTGAAAGAACAAAATATTTCCTTGATGCAAAATAATGACATAGTACAAAATGATGACATGCAAACCAATAACACGATGCAAAACAATGACATGGTGCAAAACGATGACATGGTGCAAAACGGTGACATGGTGCAAAATGATGATACAATGCAAAATAATGACATCATGCAAAACGATAACATGAGTCAAAATGATAATAAAGTCATTGATGATGTCAGCAATCGTTCTAATAAACGGTATGGTAAACAATATGATAATTTCTAAAACTTAAAAAAATTTTTTTAAAAATATTTTACATTATCTTACTACATACAATTATATAATATGTATATTTTTTTTAGAAAAAATTCTTGTGAAGATTATTCCAACAAAAAAATATGATTCTTTACAAACTATACAATGGAAATATCAAGAAAAGACTTTGTTTCCAATGATTGTTGGAAGAGATTTCTCAGATTTTATAATTATCATAAACGATTAATTAATAATAATCATTAAAGATACGAACAAGAAGAAAGCAAATTATTAAGAAAAAACAAGAATATAAAGAATTACAAAAAAAAAAACAAATGGATGGATCTAAATATTTACAGGTTTTTATTTTATGACTTAATTAATTAATTAATGAGAATCGGCTTTATTTGTTTTTACAATTTTTTGTAGAATTTACTAATACATGTACAACAGTTAATACACCGAATGAAAGAAAAAAACCAACCATTTCTTTTCCTGAACATTTAAAAAGTTTTGCAAGAACTCTCCACTTCATTCTCCATCTGCTCATTACAAATATGTCCGTGAAACATTTTTAAAATGTTTACCATGTGTACAGACTTTAAATAGTTGAATTTGTTCGAAAAACTATAAGCCAGGTATTTTTCAATAGAAATGGTTAAACATGTGAAAGATCAATTAAATAGATCAAATAAAAAATTAATATTTAATTTAACATTTGATGAAATGCATATAAAAAAGAGCGTGAGCTGGAATAAAAATATTAAAGAATGGGTAGGTACTGTTGATACGGGTAGTTAATTGTCGGAAAAAGATAAAAGTGTAAGATTCGTAGAAATTGTTACCGATAGATGGAGCGACTTGTCTCTTTTCGAAGACGCTCCACCAAGTTAACGCATGCGCTATTTCCAAAATCACGCAGACGAAATAGCAGTAAGCGAAGGACCGAGAGCATTCGCAGATAGACTTCGGTTCAGATTAGACGCAAATTGTGTGAGCTCCGAATATCCATATCCTTATCGTTTGTTCACCTCAAGCTATAATAAAGTGGTGTTCAGAAATTAGGTAGACAGTGTTCTCAATTAATTGCCTTTATTATCCTCTCGACTCCTGCGATACCGGAGTTCGATATCTCGAACTCCTACATCCATTATATACATATTTTACACGTATTTTCTCTTACATCTCAGAAGTGGGATAGACATAGTAATATACATAGTATTGCATCATCCCAAATTCCTTCGCGTAATTGAGACGCAATAAGTCTTATAGTGATCCTGTGGCTTATCCATTCATTTCGTCGTGGTGGTAAAATGGTGAATGGTGAGAACGAGATCTCAAAGGATGGATCGATCGGCTTTGGAGAAGCTCACCTTGGAGCAGCTATGTACGGAAGCACGCAGATATGGGCTCCCAGTGTCTGGAACAAAAGAAGCTATTTTAGAAACGATTGTGGCTCATTTAGAGGCTACGGGTCTCGTAGAGGAACTCCAAAGTGCTATGCGAGCTACCTCAGGATCGGGAGGACCGACGGAGGCTTCGGGGACGGCGCCGCACCGGAGAAGCTCGCAGGGAGAGACCCTGAGCCAAATGATGTCTGCTCTTCAGGGCATCATAAAGCGCCAAGACGAGGAACGCCAGGAGCAGAGGCGTTTCCAGCAGCAGCAGCAACAGCAGCTCAAGCAGCTGTTAGAGGCGTTGACTCGTGGAATGGAGGGTCCGACGGGGACGGAGCCTAGAGAGCAAGGTCCCACGGGCTCCTCAGTAAGGTCGTCGCCTATAGAAGACAGCCTGCGAGCAACAACTGGATTAGCGACGGGAACTACGTCCAGGTTTTAGCGTCACAGATGCCGGAATTTACCGGAGGCGAGGACGACAACGTGGCTGCCTGGATCCGACGGGTGGACAAAGTTGCTCAGGTCCATGGAGCGTCGGACGGAGCTACGCTTCTTGCAGCGTCCAGCGAACTTTCTGGACCGGCAAGGCGCTGGTTTGATGTCCAAGGAGATGAGGTTCTCGAATCCTGGACAGGTCTTCGGACAGAGATGCTGAAAATTTACGACAGAAAAATCCCGTTTCATAAGGTAATGCAAAAGATTGAGGCCAGGAAATGGCAAACGGGAAAGGAAACATTTGACGAATATGTAATAGATAAACTGCCTCTATTACATAGGATAGATTAACTGTAGCAGACAAAATCTACTTACTGATAAGTAGCATCACACAGAGTTTCCTTAGGGCTACAGCGTTGTCAATTTCCGTGAAATCCATAGAAGAGTTCCTGGAAAAAATGAGAAATATTACTCAGGGAGTCGGAGAGTACGAGAAGAAGTCGTTACCGACGGCACATAGGAAGAATAAGGAAAGTGCGTGTCAAAATTGCGGCAAAAAAGGACACAAAAAAAGAAAAAAAAAAAAAACCCCGCCCTCTTCCAAAGAAAAAGGACACCGGAAGTTCGACTGCCCGTTATTGAAGGCCAAGGACAAGAAGATGGCCGTGAAGGCCTCTACTTCGGCGGCAGCCAGCGTGACTCAGGTCAATCACCAGGTCGAGAAAGTAGCCACAGTGCAGGAGGCGCACAAGCGACTGGTAGTAGACGACCCTTTTGTTGAGGTTTGCCAGCTGAACGGTGAGCCTGTAAAATTAATAGCGTTAATAGATACGGGAAGTCCAGTATCTTTTGTAAAAAGCAATGTTTTTGATAAATATATTAAATCTAATTGTAATCAGCTAAGAAAATCCGATAGGAAATTAAGAAATTTGAGTGATCAAGCGTTAAATATTTTAGGGATAATTGAGGCTAACATAGTTTTGCAACGGATGGATAATTTGAATTTCTCAGTTGAATTTCATGTTTTGAAAAGTAGTTCGTTTCAAGGAGACTTTATTATCGGTCGTGATTTCTTAGGGAAAGAAAAACTTACCTTGGTATATGAACCATCAGCTCATCGAAATCAAGACAAGATCAATCTGTTTATTTGCTTGCCTTTGTATGTCGATGAAGGAACATCGAACGAGCTAGAACAAATATTGAGAGATATAGATTTTGATACAAAAAGTAAAGAACAGTTGATACAATCTATTATAGAAATAGAAAAACAGAGAAACGTACCTATAGACGACGGGTACACAGTTCAAATACACCTCAAAGATTCTTCTATATATGCATATGCGCCCCGACGTTTTGCACACGTAGAGCGTATGCAGATCCGGGAAATAACGGACGATTTGTCGAACAGAGGTATAATACAACCTAGCATCTCGCCGTATTGTGCACGAGTTCCTGTCAGAAAGAAGGATGGACGAATTAGACTTTGCATAGATTTAAGACCTTTAAACAGTCGAGTAATAAAGCAAAAGTATCCGTTCCCCGTTATCGAGGAATGTCTTACACGTTTGCACGGGAAAAAGGTTTTTACTTCCCTCGATTTAAAAGACAGTTTCCATCAAATTTCGGTACATAAAGATTCTACAAAATACTTCTCATTTGCCACGCCGGATGGACAATTCGAATTTAGAAAATTACCTAGTTTGGATATTGTGAAGCTCCGGCAGAGTTTCAAAAAAGATTAATTCAGATACTCAATCCGTTAATCCGCGCAGATAAGGTGATAGTTTATATTGATGACATTCTAATAGCTTCGGATACAGTAGAACAAAACATATCATTCCTTAAAGAAGTATTAACTACTATTAAAAAATACAGTTTCCAATTAAATTACGCAAAGTATATCTTTCTTAAAAAGAGAATAGAATTTCTGGGATATATAGTTTCAGCGAACGGTATTACATTGAGTCCGAAACATACCGACGCCATAAGGCATTATAAAAAACCAGAAGATAAAACTCAGTTCCAAAGATTTCTTGGTTTAACAAACTACTTTAGAAAGTTTATAAAAGATTATGCTATTAAAGTACACCCGTTGCAACGCTTGTTAAAAAAATCAATAGAATATAATTTTGATGCGGAATGTGACATAGCTTTTAATTTACTAAAGGATGAGCTGACGTCTTATCCTCTGTTGCGACTCTATGATCCTCGGCAGAAACTCAGTTGCATACTGATGCGAGCAGCATAGGAATAGGTGCGATCCTTTTGCAAAAATGCCGGGACGGGACGTGGGGTCCAGTGGCGTACTTTAGCCGTGCCACTAACTCTGCAGAAAATAAATATCACAGTTATGAATTAGAAATGCTAACGATTGTTAAAGCAGTTGAAAGGTTTCACATTTATTTGTATGGAATAACATTTACGATAGTTACAGATTGTAATGCTCTAGTTTATGCGGTTAATAAAGCCAATTTTAATCCAAGAATAGCGAGATGGACACTCGCCTTACAAAATTATATATTTAATATTACTCACCGGCCAGGGATCCACATGGCACATGTGGACGCGCTGAGTCGCAGCGTGGCCTACGTTAACGAGCTCCCGTTAGAGAGAGAACTTGAATATCGGCAGCTAGCGGATCCTCAAATTCTGAAAATTAGTAAAGAATTAGAATTTAACGACAGCGATAAATTTAAATTAATAAACGGATTAGTGTATAAAATTACCGAAGGTAGAGAAAAATTTTTCCTACTTGACACGATGATTCATAGCGTTCTACGGGCCTACCATGACGATATAGCTCATTGCGGTCTGCAAAAGACAATAGAAAGTATTAGTCAAAATTATTGGTTTCCTACAATGCGAAGAAAAATTAAAGAATACATAGAAAATTGTTTTACATGTTTAATGTCGAATAGTTCCACTAACAATTTAGAAAAGGAAATTCAACTCTACCCTCTGCCCACTATGCCACAAGAAATTTTACATTTAGATCACTTCGGTCCATTGCAAGAGACCATAGATTTCAAACAAATTTTCATTATTGTTGATGCATTCACTAGATTCACATGGCTATATCCTACAAAGTCCACAGGGACTAAAGAAATAATTGAACATTTAAAAAAAATATTCGTTACCTTTGGTAAAATCTTCACAAGTAATTTCTGATAGAGGAACAGTATTCACATCTAAAGAATTTGAAAATTTTATGGGAAAATGGCAAATTTTACATAGAAAAGTAGCTGTGGCTTCCCCATGGGCAAACGGTACTGTTGAACGTGTAAATAGATTTTTAAAATCTTCATTAACTAAATTATTAGACGCTCCAGAAGAATGGAAGCAACAGTTAGGGAAAATCCAATATATAATAAATAATACATACCACTCGTCAATAAAATTCAGTCCAGCGAAGCTTATGTTTGGATTCGATCAACAAAATCATACAGATAACTCTGTTGTGCGATTCACAGCTGATCTCGCAGAAACCGACAAAGATCTAGAAAAAGAAAGGCAGATGAATAGAAATACAGCTTTAAAAGCTACCGAAGCTGTCAGGCAATATAATAAAGTATATAGTGATACGCGACACAGAAAACCCTCTATTTATAATGTAGGTGACTATGTATTAGTTAGAAATTTACAAGTAAAACCAGGATCTAGCGCTAAATTAAAATATAAAGGGCCTTACCAAATAGCAAAAAGCTTAGGCAGCAATCGATACGTCGTGCGAGACGTACTTGGATTCAATCTTACCGCCAAACCGTTGAATACTATTTTGTCGGCGGACAAGCTCAAACCGTGGATCAAAGTAAATTCTGTAAAAGATTGAAAAATATATTATGTCTTAAGTTAAGTAGCGAAAAGAGAAAAAAAAATATTTTTCATCGTGAATTATGTGTGATAGCCAAACGTGTTCAATTTTATGTATCAAAGCATTGTAATATCTTAAATGTATATATACTCGTACCTTTATATATGTATAAGCGAGTTCTGACGCCAATGAACCAGAAAAACTTTTCTTGAGATTTTTGTATATTCACGCACGCACACGCCAACCCTCCCCCCTTCTAATCCCCTCTCTCTCTCCTCTCCTTCCCCCCCGAACTGATCACGCCGAGACGTCGTGCAAGCCAAGATGGCCGAACTGTAAGATTCGTAGAAATTGTTACCAATAGATGGAGCGACTTGTCTCTTTTCAAAGACCACCAAGTTAACGCATGCGCTATTTCCAAAATCACGCAGATGAAATAGCAGTAAGCGAAGGACCGAGAGCATTCGCAGATAGACTTCGGTTCAGATTAGACGCAAATTGTGTGAACTCCGAATATCCATATCCTTATCGTTTGTTCACCTCAAGCTATAATAAAGTGGTGTTCAGAAATTAGGTAGACAGTGTTCTCAATTAATTGCCTTTATTATCCTCTCGACTCCTGCGATACCGGAGTTCGATATCTCGAATTCCTACATCCATTATATATATACAAATCCCTAGTCTTCCCTTACAAAACCCACACAGCACAGAATATTACAGTAATATTATAATATCGCTACAATATCGCAGCAATATTGCTGCAATATTGTAGCAATATTGTAATATTACTGCAATATTCTGTGCTATATGGGAAGTAACCGTTTTCTTGTAGCAACGAAAACTTTAGTTTTTATGCTAGTAAATATCAATGGGCATTTTAAAGCATCAGTTGCATATTATCTTGTATCTTCTCTTAATAGTCTTCTCTTAATGAAAAATCCATTCTTTTAAAAGATCTGTTAATAAATCTCGATAGAGATGATATCGATGTAGTCAGTACTATTTTTGATGGCGATAGTGCTCATAAAACTGCTTGTGAATTATTAGGAGCAAATTTTGATGTAGATGACAATGAAAAATTTAAACCATATATAGACCATTCGTCCATAGGAAAACTTGTAAATATTTTTTTCGATCCAGCTCACATGTTAAAATTAATAAGAAATTATCTAGCATCAAGGAATAAGCGTTTAATGTATGATAAAAAAAAATAATAGATTGGAAATATATAGAAAAGTTGAATGAAAAGCAAATTAATGAGGGCTTGCACTTTGCTAGTAAAATTAGAAAACGTCATATTAATTTTGAAAATGAAAAAATGAAAGTCTTTCTTGCAGCCCAGGTTTTAAGTAATAGTGTTACAAATGCGTTACATTTTCTTGAATTCAATTTGCAAGATCCAGATATTAAAAATGCTTTCGGTACAGCTAAATTTTGTAAAATGTTTAATGACATGTTTGATTTGTTAAATACAAGAAATAAATTTTGTAAAACTCCATAGAAAAGGTATAACAATAGAAGACTCAGCAGAAATAAAACAATTGATGAATATATTGATTATATAAATAAATTAGAAGTAGATACGAGAAGTAGATACGAGTTTGTAAAAAAAAGTAACACTGATAAATAAAAATGAAGGAACAAAAAATAATAACGAATTTGAGATAGTTATTGTATGTGAAAAAGCAACACAAAGTAAATATGTTAAAGTGGAGTTTCTTGGCTTTATTGTTTCTTTAAAAAGTACAATGTATGTAATCAATTATTTTCTGTACAATGTATGTAATCAATTATTTTCAGAAAAAATATGTGACTATGTGTTGTCATATAAAATTTCACAAGATCATATTGAAATGTTGTTTACGTTAATTAGAAGTATGAACGGATATTGCAGTAATTCTACTTCTGTACAGTTTATATCCGCTTATAAAAAATTATTATCAAATAATATGAATGTATTAGTATCCGTCTCTGCTAATTGTAAGCCAGAGGGTAAAACATTACTTATCAATGCAGAAACTAATGTAGATGCTCTAAATAAATGTAATGAGGTCGATGAAAATAACATTGAAAATATAGATAACAGAAAAATAAAAGGGAAAAAAGATCTATAAGAAAAACAAAAATTAGTGCTTTTTCTAATGCAATTCATGTATCTGATTTTTTTGCAAAAAGATTATACTTTTTTTCAACATGACTATACGAGACAAGAAGATTGGTGTACTTCAGAATATATAGATAAAGTAGTCAAATATATAGCTGGTTTTGTAATTTTTGCTTTACAGAAAAAAATTCATTGTCATCAATGTCTTTCTATGTTACAAAAGAGAGGTAATTTTTCTACAAATTCAAAATTGATTGAGTTAAAAAATTGTAGAATATTTTTTCCATCTGATGATGTCAATCATATATGTTTGACTACTGAAAAGATTTTTCGAGAAAATAAACATTTAATGTTTTTATCGATTTTTTTGTACTTAGTTTTCCAACAAATCTTAAAAAAGTTACCGAACACAATTTTAGATGAAGATGATATAGATAGATTTTCTATTTCAATTTGTATATAAATTTTTTTATGTTTTATAATAATGATTAAATATGTATTAAAATTAATTATTGATCTCTCTATAATAGTCTTCATTTAAAAAAAAACTTTCTATATTTTAAACTGAAAAGTTGAGTCGTATAGGAGGATCCAACTTAAAGAAATTTATTAAAAGAATAATGTATAGAATACTATCAAATAAAGTCGGAATATTATATCTTGGGAAGGTGCGAAAAAGAAAAAAGCATTCAAAGATTTAAGCATTGCAGCTATTATTTTAGGTAAAAGTCATTAGTTAGATAGAAATAGTGAATAATTCCATAATTTAATTAAAAATTCTTATTTTATGAAAATATGCATTATTTATTTTTCTATGATTTTCAGATATCGTTCGTAAAAACCCTAAATTTCAAAACAGCACTGAATTCGAGACAATAAACCATAAAATCTTGATTTGTTAGAAATAAAGACCGATATATTCCCAGACAACACAAGTATGTTCTATGGACATTCATAGAATAACATTGGAGAATATTTAAATATTCCTAGAATGTTCCTGTATAATACTTTGGAGTTCCTATGAATCTCCAATAGAACATTAAAAGTAGACAAAAAGTCAGGTTCTGTGAACATCCTATGAATATTTTATAGAATATTCTATGAATATTATAATTACTACATATAATATTTTAATAACATTCCGTAAATATTATGAGAACATTTCTTGGATATAAAATGAACTTTCAGAGAACATTTTGCGTATTTTCATGGAATCTTTTTGGAATATTCTTTTGAATATTCCATGCTTGGAGATTTCACTTAACATTTGTCGAACGTAGCTGTCAAAGAGAATTTCTAGAGTCTCTATTGAGATTCTAAGAAATTCTTTATCTGATAGTCAATTGTTATTCATCCGATACATCGATAAATGTGAAGTAAAATCTCAGGCTAATAAGAAAAGGTATAATGAAAAAAACCCACACACACACACACACACACACACACACACACACACACACACCCACACACACACACACACACACCCACACACACACACACACACACACCCACACACACACACACACACACACACAAACACACACACACACACACACACACACACACACACACACACACACACACACACACACACACACACACACACACACACACACACACACACACACACACACACACACACACACACACACACACACACACACACACACACACACACACACACACACACACACACACACACACACACACACACACACACACACACACACACACACACACACACACACACACACACACACACACACACACACACACACACACACACACACACACACACACACACACACACACACACACACACACACACACACACACACACACACACACATATATATAATATAATTATAAATAAATATTATATAATTATAAAATTATAAATGCAAATATATGATAAAAAAATATATGTATGAAAAATTAACACTTAAAAATTAAATCACTTCTTTCAGGTACTAAATTATACAGTGTTACACACACACACACACACACACACACACACACACACACACACACACACACACACACACACCACATATACAGGGTGTCCGAAAAAATCGCCTACTCCACTTCGGGAGGTGATTTGGGGCCCAAAAACAAACAAAAATGTTTATATAAACATAGATCCAGAAACGAGCCGTTTCCGAGTTATAGCCACTTTTATGTTCAAAAATCCTAATTTAGAATCCGCTTGGCATCCCTCTTTCTTAATTATTTCTTAAATTAAGAATTTTCATTTTTTAATTTTTATTTGTTATTTTTAATTTTCCATTTTTATTTTTAAAATTTTTTTTAAATTTTTATTTTTAATTTTTTTAAATTTCAATTTTTTTAGTTTTTTTCAATTTTTCAATATTTGTAAATACGATTACATTAGTTTTAAAAGAAATCGGTTGTTTTCACGACTACTTAAAGTCAGTTGTTTTCACGGCTACTTGAAATCAGTTGTTTTCGTGACTATTCAAAATCAGTTGTTTTCATGGCTACTTGAAATCAGTTGTTTTCACAACTATTCAAAATCATTTGTTTTCACAGCTTCCCAAACTCAGTTGCTTATATCAATAACTATAGCATTGACTTCTTTTTTTTAAAAAATTAGTTTTTTCTAATATCAAATCAATCTAATATCAAATTAAACTAATATCAATCAAAATAAAACTAATTTTTTTCATTCTTCATTTTATATTTACTTATTGAAAACAGTTTTCAATAAGTTTCAAATTATTATTTAGCAACACCTTACTTTTAGATTGTATCTAATTTTTTCGTATTCATCAATGGATCGTTTAAGTTAAATAACAAATAAAAATTAAAAAATAAAAATTTTTAATTTAAGAAATAATTAAGAAAGAGGGATGCCAAGCGGATTCTAAATTACGATTTTTGAACATAAAAGTGGCTATAACTCGGAAACGGCTCGTTTCCGGATCTATGTTTATATGAACTTTTTTGCTTGTTTTTGGGTCCCAAATCACCTCCCGAAGTGGAGTAGGCGATTTTTCGGACACTCTGTATGTAATACAAAATACTTATTTTTACTAGAAAATATCACTAAAAGTCTTCGAGTAATGTCTTGAAATACTAATACGGCTCTATGATTAATTTAAAACATAATAAGGTTACACTTAAGACGACTTAAATCTTTTGAACACAATCACGATTCGTAGTTGTACTATTCTTAGAGAATCTCTAAGGGTCACATGGACTGATATTTTTCGCGTAACGCGTACCGCATAACTAATTAGAGGCGTAATTCTGTTATAACATAACAGGAGCACAACAGAATTACACCTCTAATTGGTTACGCGGTATGCATTGCGCGGAAAATTTCAGTCTATGTGGCTGTACCTAACCTTTAACTGCTTCTGCACGAGTGCGATTGTAGCGCCATAGGATATGTTCAGAAAACAATTGTATTCGAATATTCTCTAAATATTTGGGAATTGTCTTATTAGAATATTCTGAGAACTTAACAAATAATATTCCAAAAATATTCAGAATATTCTTAGAATATTCTTAGAACTATATAAGAATATTATTTCCAATATTCTGAAAATATTGGAAATTGCTTTATTAGAACATTCAGAGAATATTCATTGAAATGTTAGAATATTCTGAGAACTTAACAAATGATATTCCAAAAATGTTGAGAACATTTTTAGAACCATATAAGAATATTCTTTCCGAATATTCTCGGAATATATGGAAAGCATCTTGTTAGAATATTCTTCGAACATTCTGTGCTGTCTGGGATTAATGCACAGAAAAAGACTAACCAAATTCAACCCAACACTCATGATAACGATACGTAGCCATTTGAACTGGTATGCTTATTGAATGTATGTGTAATTTTTTAAATTCTTTTTTGAACAGATTGATAGTCTAGTCTCGACTTAGCAGTATTATTGCTTTTCTTCTGTGTATTGTTACATATAGAATACATATTTAAAATTATTTTAATATAATCTCATTTTTGCAATTTTTAATTATTAGATGAAACACTGTGAACTGCAAAATATAGTTATTTTTTTAGTTTGAATAATTTATGTATTCAACAGGTGTGCAGGAAATTAGTCATTATCAATTATCATTTATAGTAATTATGATTAATATAAAGCTTACAGTATTTTTTAGTATTTGTGTTCAATATTTCAAATAAAAATGAATGAAAAAAGAATTTGAAAAAAAACAGATACATTACATACAGATACATTCTAGATACATTAAAAAAAAAAGGTAAAGCAATCTATAGCAATTATTAACAGTATCCATTTCATGTTCAAAATTAATGATTGAGAATAAAATTGATGAAACTAAAAGAATAAAATTGATGAATCATTATTCAAAT
>JAPIVC010000299.1:0-180000 GCA_030586385.1 Camponotus fellah | reverse complement strand
CAATATTATGATACATTTTTTCTCATGTGATAAGGATTATTGACAATGACAGGATTTGTTTCCAATAGTCTTGAATAAGTGGTAAATATGTTGATGAAGCCCACGATTACCTTGATCTTGACATATGTTGTCACTGCCCTGAGTAATATCCAATAGGTTTTAGCCGTCGCTTGTTGTTTATTAAAAAGTTATTAACAAAAGAATTTTAATGCTTTTTATCTCCGAAAATATTGATTTGAGAAAAAAAATTTTAAGTTTTTTTTGTAAAAACTGTTGTCGAGGTAGATGTAACATTAACAAATAAGCCGATTAGATTTAGATAAAGCGGCATGCTTTATTTAAATCTAATCGGAAACGAGAAAGAATGTTCTATTTAATACACTTAATTTGAAATTACATGTTTTCTTTCGTCTCTTCCGTTCAAACAATTTTATAATAATGTTTAGTACAATGAAACAAAACTGTATCATTTGTATATTTGATATTAAGGGAGGACACCACAGTAAAATTTTCAAAAAATCGATTTTTTGGAAACACTTTTAAAAAATTGTTTAAACCTTCAAAAGTACGATGTATATTCGTTTATAGCTGAAAACAAATTTTTTAAATGGTTTTCGAGCTATTTTTGAGGGGCGTCTCCGAGCGCTGAAAAGCGTCTTCGGCGATGCGACGCAAGTAAATACAGTTCTCTCGACTCTTGTGAATTTATTAACAGCTCGCAGAGAAGAAAACAAGGCTGATCTTTACGTGGAAGAGCAACAATACGGAGCTGGAATCGCTGATTAAAGGTACATAAAGAATTTCTTAAATTATAAACAATTGGTACCGAAACCTTTAAACGCGTTTTTCTCCATGTTTGTGAAATCGGCACGCAGCAGAACTCAAACAATTTTCATCCGATCGACTTGAAATTTTAACTGTCAATCAATTTAACAGTCAAGTACGAGCGCTTTTTTCGATTAATTGAAAATTGTAAAAAATATATCACTTTTTATACGAAAGTTTGTCGAAAAATCGAACGTTTTTTTCAAACTCATTTCTATTTTTTATTTTTTAATATTTTTTTATTTCCGTACTTGACTGCTAAAACTAATATAATTAACGAAAATATTTCACTTTTTGTTCCAAGATCAAATTTACGACAGTTCCTCTGCGTGCCACGGAGAGAGTTGGCTGAAAACCAGTAGTGCTCTAGCGACACGTGCGCAGCCATTTTGTATTTTTTTCACAAATAAAAAATTTGTTTACATACTTCGATATATGTCTAATAAAGCCTAAAAGTTCTTTTGATTATATATTTTATTCCTTTCTCAAAAAAAATTACCAAAGAAGGCAGTCGAAAATGGACAGTTACAGTGGTGTCCTCCCTTAAGAATCGCTTTACATCATGGGCATTCAACTGTTCATCTAATCACATTTTTTTCACAAAGAAATTCCTCGTAATTATTAGTTAAACGCAGAAACTCATGAAGTCTCATATTCCCGTATTAAGAGTTCTGCAAGTATACAAGAAGAAATACAAGGAGTATTTTTACAGCTTAAGTCGGTATTATTGTTATGTTTACATATTTCGGAGCATAAGTATATTTTACGTGGAAAATACTTTCGAACTGTGTTTTCATACTATAATTCTATATACACGGTGTCAATAAAATCTATATTCTCTTTCTAACTTTTTTACTAATAACTTTTTAACGAACAGCGAAGAATGGCTAAAACCTTTTGAATATTACTCAGGGCAGTGACCTTGACAACATATGTCAAGATCAAGGTAATCAAGGCGGGCTTCCCTTCATCGACATATTTACCCAATTAGATCCGCTATCGTAACATATTTCCGCTTTAATTTAAAAGATGGCGATTTTTAAAGAGAGAGAAGACAAGACTATCTCCCATGATAAAGGAGAAGGAATAAATTTTACTCGGATTACAAAATTAAGGAATGATTTACTTTCTTTTGTATGCTCGTATTAATATGAACAAAAAAGGTCAAGAAGAGAAAAAAAAAGTTAACTATATCGACATCGATTGCTTATAATCCATCGATGATTGAATCGACGGAAGATTTCAAAACTAAACTCTTTTAAGTATTTCTTTTTATTATTTAAGTATTTCTTATTATTACTATAACATCCCGGTTTTATATCTAGTTAATTTAAAGAAGATGTTTTCGTTATTGTAGTGCACTGATCAAATATGAATAATACATAATAGAAAATCTAACTAGCAAAAGTCTATAGAATGTCGTGAATTAACGAAAAAATATATGATAATGTAATAGATATTTGCTTTTTAGATGGAAAAATTCATGAATTTGTTTGTCATATCAAAGATTCATCGCATATTAATTGTTAAATGGATAGATACCACAATTTTTAAATTTTAAATTTTTATTTTTAGTAAAGCTGCGGAAAAATTATTTATAATAAAAAAATATTACATTTTAGAATTGACCTATATAGCTCAGCATATCACATTTTAGAATAGATCGAGAATTCTAATTTCATAATTGCTTAAGCAACTTAATTCGAATTTTTTGCTTCCGGCTTTGAAACTTCGTCAACGATTATGAGTAATGCCCTTTGCGAATTAGGAATACATTAGAAAATGCAAGGTAAGCTGCGTAAGGAAATTGATGAAGAATATATAAGATAAAATGGGAATTTTATCTTATATATGAGAACATAAAAAAATTACTTAGATAAAATTTTTAAAGATACATCAATTAAAGAAAAAATTTAATAAAAGGAAGAAATGTTTTATCTATTGATTTATATGACATTATAATATATTCTCTGTTGCTAACTTTTAATATAAATAAGAAATTTATAATTTTTATAACTTTTATATTTCATATTTTCCTTGTCCGTAATATGTACAGAAATTTTACGAAAATATCTGATGACACTGCTTGCAAGAAAATTGATATCAAATTGTTATACTTTCGATAGTACCAAAGTTAGTAAACTAAAAGACAAAGATATGGATTCTCGTTTACGAGATTCATCGAGATCCGAATATTTATTTGGAGCCGGATGTTTTTGATCCAGAGAGATTTATTGATGAAAATATACAAACCAGGTATTTGATGATATATTTACCTTTCAGTGATGGACCAAGAAATTGCATCGGTAACATTATTTATAAATATGTCTTTCAAGTTTTATTTTCCTGTTGGTTGAAAATTTCAATATTTGAAAGACTTCAATGCTTTTTTATAATAATTATTTTTATATTTATTTTATAATATTTATTTTTATTTGTCAGGTTTTTGCTTTGCTATTCAAAAAATAAAACTTGGATTTATAAAGATACTGCGAAATTATAAAATTAAAACTTGAAAAAACTCAAATATCTTATGCTAAACAATCTTAAGATGATATTAACATCAATAAATGGAATTTAAAAATAATATAATCGATTAAATGGCCAATTAAAATTAATCGGTCTTGTAAGCTCGGTTTCTTGTCAAATAGCATGCGTGAAAAAAGTGGAAAAAAATATAAATTAAAATAATAATTTTTCAATTACGTCAGCATATATAACATTGTATATAATATATATTAAAATGTGATATCAAATATATAACATTGTATATAATATATATTAAAATGTAATATCAAATATATAATTATTTTAATAATTCACTTTAATTATTCTAAATTTATGTTGTTGTATGATAGCAATATATTTTTTGACATGTATGATTGCAATATATTTCTACTTCACTGACAATGACATGTTCTAGGCATGTAAAAATAGTGAAAATAAAAAACACTGGACTGTTTACAATTTATTTTCATAATATTCAATATATTCAATATATAATTCAATATATATTTAACATTAATTTATATGAACATTATTTTTTCAATAACCAATTGTTACCTATTCTTATAGTCTAAGAAATAAGGTGTATAGTCTAAAAGATATGATAAAATGTTTCAAACAAAAGTTGTATGGTTCAAGGGGGACATAAAATGGTGTCATAGTTTGACCTTGAAGAGTTATCTGAAGGTCATGTGAAGTTCACATCCAACTTTTTAAATGGAACATCCTATATGCTTTTGCATATTCTTAGCTCATCTCGAAAGCTTTTCAAAACACTAATTAAGTTAGTTTTCATTAAGTATTTTCCGAGTTATGAAACTTGAAATCATTTCTTAATTTTAAAATAATAAATTTATAAACCGTAAAATATCTTGTAAATTCATTTTCGATTATCTTACCTTAATACTTTTATGTACAAAATAATGAAAGGAATCAATTGGTGTAAAGAAAACACATAACTGTTTCGAAAAAAAATCTAATTGTTTGTAACGTACGAATTTCCATAGTCGGATATCGCGTGATATCGTTTAATTTGCGGATAGCCGTCAGACCAGGTAAGTAACGAGACGAGTAAATTTGTAAAAAAAATAAATCTCTTTATTTTATCTGTGTGTATGTATACAAGTGTGGTTGTGTGTGTGAGTGTGTAATATTATAATATGTGTGTTGTGTGTGTGTGTGTGTGTGTGTGTGAGAGAGAGAGAGAGAGAGAGAGAGAGAGAGAGGAGAGAGAGAGAGAGAGAGAGAGAGAAAAGAAACAAAGTATTGTATGTGCGAGACGTATAACGCCGTGTACGTGTGCGCGTTAAAGGCGATAGTTCGATCTACGCGCGTTAAGGTTATAGCACACAAATTCTATAGCCGTAACATTAAGACATACCATAAGAATTTAGTCAATAGGAGCATAGCATAACATGTCAGCCAATAGCAATGGATCCATAAGTTGAAATTATACTGTAAGCATAAGAGTAAAATTCGACCAATCAGAAGTCATTTTTAGATAAACGAAAAGAAACAAATTTTAAAAAATTTTAAAATACAGTTTTTCTATATACAATTATGTGGTACAAAAAAACATGCGATATAACCTAATTGTTTAATTTGAGTTATATAGTTTATATGATTAATATTTAGATAAGTGGCTAAAGCTTATTAAAATAAAAATAAAATATAAAAATTGAAATAAAAATAAAATATAAAAATATAAAATCAAATTAATATTACATAATTATATATTATAATATATATAACATAATTATATATTTTAAGGTAAGTTATTAATCAAAATTTTCTGTAATATAAATGAAAAACATTTTTTTTAACGTTAATGATTAATATAAACAGAGAACTAACTTTGGTATTCTATTAAAAATATATTAGAAAAATATTGATAAAGAAAATAATAAAAAAATTTACATTTTGTTTATTTTATAGCAAAGGACGATATATGGGAAGATTCTGATATTTTCCTGAAATTTATATAATGAAGTGCGTTGGTGAAAAAAAAAACAATGTAGACGGCGGAGGTTTTCGTATAATTTCGTATAATTCGTATAGTTTCGTACAGTTTCGTATAATTTCGTATAATTCATATTATAGTTTCGTATAATTTATCGTTGTATCGAGTCTTTCACAATTTTTATTACTATCTCTTGTTATGGATTCATAAGACCTCATCAAAAAACTATCAGAACAATAACTATTATGGTCTTCTATTTTTTAATCATTAATCAAAACAGAGTTAATATATATATATATATATATATATATATATATATATATATACAGGGTGTCATAAAAGTACCGGAACAGCAAAATAACTCGAAAAATATGAGTCCTAGAAAAAATGTCAAGTACTGGGCTTTTATGACTTTTTCCTGGCTATCTGACGGTGACCTTGGATTTGACCTTGACAATGACCTTGAAGATCATTTCAAGGTCAGGTCTATTTTTTTAAATGGGACCCCATACTTTTGACCCCAGAAATGAAAAGAGCGGAAAATTTTATGTTCGGATATGACCTTGAACACTGCCAAATTTGACCTCTGAAGGTCACATAAAGGTCAAACGCTTGTTTTAGGCTGAAAACGCGAATGTCTTCGAAAATGCACCTGCTATTACGCATAAGGATTGTAGAGGTCAATGAGGGACATTCAGCCGCCTTGCCCTTATTCTCAAAGTCATGAGTTAAGATTATTATTAAGGTCAAACCGGACTGTTTTTAGGACTGAAAATCCATACTTTTGACCTAAAAGTGTCAAGATTGAAAAATTTTACGTTCGGATATGATGTTTTCAACCTTGCCCTTGTTCTTAAGATTATGTGTCAGTCATATCAAGGTCAAATCATTTTTTTAAGACTGGAAACACATTTTGATCCCGATAATGTGAAGAGTGAGATTTTACGTACGAGGTCACACTCCGATTTTTGGTAATTCCTCAATATCGGGCGTCATCTTGGATCTGTTATCTTGAATTTGTAAAATCCAACGTCGGATTCGATTTCAGAAACGACTTCAAAAATTCCTTAAACGAGATCCAATTTTTGTTATTCTTAAATATCGGCCGTCATCTTGAATCGGTCATCTTGAATTTGCAAAATCCGACGTCGGATTCGGTTTTAGCGAGCTCAAAAATCCCAGAATCGGTATCCGGAAAATTTATTCGCCGTCGATAAAGTGTACGCTTCAAGGTTTTTATTTGTCTCGATTCTATCAGTGTCGAACAGATAATAAATTGTTTTTGAGTTTTCATCGATTTAACAAGTTTTGATTTCACCCGTTTTGAATTATTATCACATTATTATTAACGATCAATGGTACATTATTTTTATTTAAAGGTAAAGAAACCGCATTTTTTATATCAAATTTTTGCAATTTTGTTTTCAATTCCAAATGGCTCATCTTACAGAGCATGAGAGAATTTCGCTATTGATGATGAGAGGATGGGGGGGATAGACAAAGGTCATACAGTGAAGTGAGATTGCTGTTCAATGAAACCTTTCGTAATGAAGGCGAAGGTATTTCAATATCGACTGTATCTCGCACCATCAGACGATTTGTAGAAACTGGGACTAATAAAAACCGCCACAAATCTGGGAGGTCACAGTCCCAAACGACAGAAGAGCGGCAATTTGAAGTAGCTCAATCATTTGTTGAAAATCCCAGATTGTCAATTAGAAAAGCATCTCAACAGCTTCAAATGAGTAGATTTTCAGTTTCCAAAAATCTAAAGACCATTAAGTTCCACCCCTACAAAATTCATCTCCACCAAGAGTTGAATGAGGATGATTTTGACCGCAGGGTGCAATTTTCAGAAGTTATGATGCAAAGAATTGATCAACAACCGAACTTTTTGCATAATATCGTTTTTTCAGACGAAGCGTCTTTTGAAATTAATGGTAAGATAAACCATCATAATTTTAAATATTGGAGCAACGAAAATCCTCATTGGATGCTTGAAGCACATACGCAGCGACCTCAAAAATTGAATGTTTGGGCAGGTCTTTATGATAATCAAGTGGTTGGGCCTTTTTTTATAAATGGGAATTTAAACTCAGAAACCTATCTGCAGCTTCTAACAGACCAAATTGTTCCATCAATTCAGGAGATTGTTGGTGATAATTTTGGTGATGTTTGGTTCCAGCAAGATGGGGCACCGCCACATTATGGACGCATTGTTCGAAACTATTTGAACGATACTTTCCCTAATCGATGGATAGGTAGAAGAGGAACAATCGAATGGCCACCGAGATCGCCCGACATTGCACCACTTGATTTCTTTCTTTGGGGCTACATAAAAAATAAAGTTTATTTCACTAAACCTCGTAACCTGGATGAGCTTCAACAACGGATCATAGACGAATGTGCTGCAATACCCCCAGAAATGATAAGGAGTGCGATTGACAATTTTTACGTCCGCTTAGCACACTGTCAAACGGTCAATGGGGAACATTTTGAACATCTCTTGTAATCTCAGGCCGAGTTACAAGATGCCTTGCCTTCGGTGGCCGAGACTAACTGAACCTTGCCTTCAGTGGTCGGGTTTGAGACACCTTGCCTTCAGTGGTCGGGTTTGAGACACCTTGCCTTCAGTGGTCGGGTTTGAGACACCTTGCCTTCAGTGGTCGGGTTTGAGACACCTTGCCTTCAGTGGTCGGGTTTGAGACACCTTGCCTTCAGTGGTCGGGTTTGAGACACCTTGCCTTTAGTGGTCGGGTTTGAGACACCTTGCCTTCAGTGGTCGGGTTTGAGACACCTTGCCTTCAGTGGTCGGGTTTGAGACACCTTGAGAATAAGGGCAAGGTCACGGCTGAATGTCCCTCGTTGACCTCTACAATCCTTATGCGTAACATTGCTCCCTAGCAGGTGCATTTTCGAAGACATTCGCGTTTTCAGCCTAAAACAAGCGTTTGACCTTTATGTGACCTTCAGAGGTCAAATTTGGCAGTGTTCAAGGTCATATCCGAACGTAAAATTTTCCGCTCTTTTCATTTCTTGGAGTCAAAAGTATGAGGTCCCATTTAAAAAAATAGACCTGACCTTGAAATGATCTTCAAGGTCATTGTCAAGGTCAAATCCAAGGTCACCGTCAGATAGCCAGGAAAAAGTCATAAAAGCCCAGTACTTGACATTTTTTCTAGGACTCATATTTTTCGAGTTATTTTGCTGTTCCGGTACTTTTATGACACCCTGTATATATATATATATGAAAACAATATTTCTCTCTTCTTCTTTGCATTGATCAGATAGAACATAGATATGCCATAATCATTTGAACCACCATTCCAACACATTTACAGATTCCGTGTACGTAAAAATTTCAATGGATTGAAATTTTTCTTATGCTTAAATTTTTAGTAATTTACTGTTTCTTTAGCATATTAAATCTAAAACGACTATCTGATTGATTCCTAAGCTTATATTATGTATTATGGCTATGTTTTATAAATATTCGTGTGCTATAGTCTTTAGGGCCGATGGCTTGATCTAGAGAGCCTATAATCAGAGTGGCGACAACTGGGTGCCTTCTGATTGGCATTTTTCATCCGTTGCCGTCAGGTTTTCAAATTTATCTAAATCACAGTTTAACCAGTTACGACAGTAGCGTCGGCACCTTTGGTATTGCGGTGTATGAATCACATGACCCATCGCCATATTCTTGGTTGGAAAATGCGCCAAATTTAAAAACATTGGCTACGTTCCGTTTCACGCATATGCGCGCATTATTTATAGTATGCGCATTGAACTATAGAACTAACTGGAACGAGCGCTCCTTTGTTACGAGCCGAGCCTGCCTGTGCGACGAAAGCTATTGCTATTTGGAATCGCTTTCTCTGTTACATTAACATGCTATAGTATATTTCTCCTATAGTTTCATGACGTACTATCTGTGCCCATACCTTAGTCAGTATATATTCGAATAATGAATATATAAAAAATATTATTGTAATGAAATGAATTATTTCAGGAAATATAATGGCAACAATAAACGAAATAAAATAATGCCAAATTTAAAAACATTGGCTACATTCCATTTCACGCATATGCGCGCATTATTTATAGTATGCGTAACGTATACTATAGATAAATGCGCGTATATGCGTGAAACGGAACGCAGCCACTGAAGATGTGAAATGTTCACTACAAATCCTGTAATTATTATATAATTTTTCCAAAGGTGTTTCTATATATCTATTACAAAATTTTAACCATAGTTAAGCTCTAAAAAATCTATGAAAATTAGTATTTTTAAATAAAAAGTAAGAAGAATTATAAATCAAGTTAAGTTTAATTGACAATAAGCACTTATTTAACAATAAGTTTGATGCATAATTAAAATTACAAAGATTTTTCTAACAAGAGTGTAATTTATTTACTGTCGTATTACATAACATATATATATATATATATATATATATATATATAAAGAAAATCAAATTTATTTGAGTTTCTGTATGCAGTAAAAACTTAAATCTGCTGTATCTCGGTAAAAAAAATTCTATTTGGATGTTTTGAAATGGAAATTAAAGGGCAAAACTTGTACTTTACGGTACTTTGTTTAGTTTTTGTCGGTAAAATTCTCTGCAACCAGGAGTGAACTCCAATAATGCCCTAAAACAGCCATTTTTGCACATTTAGATTAGAATATCTCAAAATTCTGACGTGATGGCGCCATTCTGAGGCCAGATTTGAATTCAGCGCACTGAATTCCTTCGGGTAAACCTCTTACTTCTTTTGTGATAAAAACCTTGTAAACCTGTGTTATTTTCCCATCCTAATCTTTTCCTCACATTTCTAAGAATTTTTTGTCCAAGCGCCGCTTCCCTCTTCTCCTAAATTTCAGTGCATTAGAAGCATTGATCCCCCACTATCACATTATACTTTTGATAGATGAGCGTCGCGTGTAACCTTTAATGGTTAGTTCCTGTACGATCAGTGTCGCATTAACCGTGATTCACTTTTCATAACTCCAGATAAATGTACTACGTCGAAAGAAGCAGCAGCAGCAGCGGCGGCATCGGAAGACGCGTGAATAATTATGTACCGAGTCGTGATAAAACTCCATCGTTTGAGAACAAATGCGATGAATAAGTTTCGTTTAATTTTTTCTATTTTTCTATTTCTTACAAATTGTATTATTAGTATTATTTAGTTTATTAAGTTTGATTTTTCTCATTTGTTGGAGCAGTTTGTATACTAGGTAGACGATACGCATTGATGGCTATGGAATTCAAATTCTTCGAAATTGATATCAACGTGGGTCCACCGAATTACGTGAAGATTGTCATAGGAGATCATCGGGCAAAAGAACTGATATTATCTCTCGAAACGTGGAAAGGACTCTACGAGCAACGTCGCAATATTTAAAATTTCCTTCGGAACGACTCTAAAGATGACTACAATTTTATAAGCGTTGGACCGCTAACAATAAGAATTCATACGATTAACTGTATATGTAAAAATAACGGAGTTATTTAAGTGAAGGAGTTAAATGAAACATATACAAATATTTATACAAAAAAAAAGGTAAAGAAAGAAAATAGTTAGTACTAAGAGAGTTTTAACTCAGCTCCTCTCAGAGGGGGGGAGGGGGGGAGGCGCGAGGGAGATTTCGATGGCGCGGGGGAATGACGTCACGCGGGACGGAGAGGATTTCGTAGGCGCGGGGAGGACTGCGGGGTGGAGTACGCTTATTTCGGCATGGATGTTTTATCACAATGATAAGCAATATTATATTACATACATATTATATATATATATAATATGTAATATAATATGTACAGGGTGAGTCAAAAGTATGTTTTAAAAATTTGTGGGCGTGTTCCTGGATAAAAAGGAAGAACAAATGTTCATATGAACATATGGTCGCAAATGCTTTGTTGTCGAGATAATGGATAAATTAGCAGTATCAAATAATGCTTTATTTGAACGTTTACAATTTTGTTATTGTTGTTTATAAGAGATGTTCTACATGTCCTCCATCATTTTCAACATGCTTGAGCAGGACGTCCGCATGACTGGCGCAGTCGTTCGAAAACACCAGGATTTTTACGGACCATCCTGCAAGTATTCTGCACACGTGCCCATAGATCATTGTTAACTGGTGTTTGATAGACGATGTTCTTCAAATAACCCCACAGATAAAAATCCACTGGGGTCAAGTCCGGTGATCTCGATAACCATGACACTGGACCATCACGTCCAATCCATCGCTCAGAATAATGTCGATTGAGATGATTTCTGACTCTTACTAAGAAATATGGTGGAGCTCCATCAGGAACCACATGTGTTTCCTTACATGTAGTGGTACATGGACGGGTTCCGATAGCGCACAAGCCCGATAACGCACGAGTGTTGCTAATTGGTCAGTTAGAACACTAGGACCTTCTGATTGGTCAACTGTGCTGGTTACCTTAAGCATCGGCCGATATGTGTGGTTGTGTGCTATCGGGCTCGTGGACTAACGGGACGTTACCTCCCGTGATACGTACTCGAGGAGTGCTGGCAAGTGCCTTCTTAAAAATTAATGATATGAATTTCCTTCAAGACGATTTGGAAGACAGTGAGGACCAATGAGCTTGTCTCCAACAATTCCGGCCCAAACATTGATGGAATATCTATGCTGAAAACTGCTTTCGCGGACAGCATGAGGATTGTTGTGTGCCCAAAGATGTTCATTGTGATAATTAAATATACCTTGTTGTGTGAATAATGCTTCATCTGTAAACGACACATTCGAGAGGAACGCAGGGTCCACTGCCAGTTGTCCTAACAACCATTGACAGTACTGTAAGCGAACAAGATGATCAAGCGAAAGGAGTGCTTGCACTCCTTCTAGGCTGATAGTGGTAAGCCTTTCACGGTTCAAAACTCGATTTACAATTCTCTGACACGCGTGCAATTCAGCAGCAATCCTTCTAGTACTCGTACGTGGATTTGCACAGCTGCCAGTATTCGTTCATCCAAATGTGCTATCCTTGGTCGACCAGTCACATGCAGAGTGAATTTGTCTACACAGTGAATTTGTTTCACAGGCACGTCGGTCCACAGTAACGAACGTAGGTTGCGGATGGCAAACGTCTGTTTGGGAACTTCTGCGCATATCTCCGACGTGCAACAAGTGCATTGCAACGCATTTCACCATATGTGAGATGAATATCACTCAATTCTTCAAATGTAAACATTCTGTACACTATCACAGTAAATCAACGAATCAATACTACTACTGCTCGTTTAAATTGTCTTAAGTACAATGATTTGATTGTAAATATGTTATCTCTTACTGTACAGAGGCCTATCTAACAACATTAGATCGTTCCTCTTTCTTTCATAGTAGCGTTTGTTTGTAAACAAAGTGATTCGTGTTTTCGAACGACTGCGCCAGTCATGCGGACGTCGTGCTCAAGCATGTGTTGAAAATGATGGAAGACCTGTAGAACATCTCTTATAAACAACAATAACAAAATTGTAAACGTTCAAATAAAGCATTATTTGATATTGCTGATTTATGTCCATTATCTCGACAACAAAGCATTTGCGACCCTATGTTTATATGAACATTTGTTCTTCCTTTTTATCCAGGAACACGCTCATAAATTTTTGAAACATACTTTTGCTACTTTTACTTTTACTACTTACTTAAAACATACTCACCCTATATATATATATATACAGGATGTCCGGTTCGTGAGGGATCAAACGAAAAGTGATGATAGATTGGGTCAAACTAAGAAGAATAGTCCTCTACCATTTTGCAAAATTCGCAATAATTATTAAGTAATAAGCAAAAATGTACATACATATACGTACATGCATACATATGTATGTATGCATATATATATATATATATATATACATACATATATACATGCATACATACATATGATGATAGATTGGGTCAAACTAAGAAGAATATTCCTCTACCATTTTGCAAAATTCGCAATAATTACACAGGCCCACAAAAAAAAAAGTACCCTGTGCTGGCGATCTGACTAGGCTAGTCTTATGTATTTTGGCCCGCTGAATTCGAATCTGACGTCAGAATTGCTCTATCACGTCACAGTTTTTTTTAAATCTCAAAAATAGACGAAAATTTCGTAAAAATCGACATTCTAGGGGAATAAGACTGCGCTTCTTGAAGAAAAAGTTACCGAAATCATATTTTAATGTATTTTAATGTATTTTCAGACATTATAAATCCAAATCCGACTTAGAATATAATCATCCCATGATATCGGCGCTCCATTTCTTTAATATATATATATTAAAGAAATGGAACGCCGATATCAAGGACGATGAGATGAAAATATGATGGCTGATTTTTGTTGGATGTTAAAAAGAGAAAATATTGTAGAAACAAAAAAGCGTAAGAGAAATTCACTTCACAGGTCATTTGAAGATAAAAGAGTGCGTAAGCGCAGATGATCATAAGACACATTATTCGGACATTAGGTCCAGCTCGCATCATAAATTGAGCACAACATTTCTAGGTCGGATTTGGATTTATAATGTCTGAAAATATATTAAAATATGATTTCAATAACTTTTTCTCCAAGTAGCGCAGCCTTATTACTCTAGAAAGTCGGTTTTTAAAGTCGAAATTTTCGTCTATTTTTGAGATTTTAAAAAAACTGTGACGCGATGGAGCAATTTTGACGTCAGATTCGAATTCAGCGGGCCAAAATACATAAGACTAGCCTAGTCAGATCGCCAGCACAGGGCTTTTTTTTTGTGGGCCTGTGTTATTAAGTAATAAGCAAAAATGTCCCGGCGCATGAGAAGCGGTAGATCGCTTTTTGCTTATTATTTAATAATTATTGCGAATTTTGCAAAATGGTAGAGGACTATTCTTCTTAGTTTGACCCAATCTATCATCATATGTATGTATGCATGTATATATATATACGCATACATACATATGTATGCATGTATGTATATGTATGTACATGTTTTGTATGTGCTTTTTTGAACCGGACACTCTGTATATATATATATATATATATATATATATATAAAGGTTAGGTACACACACACACACACACACACACACACACACACACACACACACACACACACACACACACACACAAGGTGTTTCATTTAACTCTTTCATTTTAAATAACTCCGTTATTTTTACATATACAAAAAAATAGTAAAGAAAGAAGTTGTATGAATGAAAGGGAGACATAAGATGATGACAATTATTTGACCTCGAATAGTTTTTTGAAAATCACATGAAGATTACCTTCAAATTCTTAAATAGAAACCCCCCACTTTTTATATATATTCTTTATGTATATTCTTGTTATCTCAAGAGCGTTTTAAAATATTATAATGAAGTATTTTTCATTAATATTTTTCGAGTTATGAGACTTGAAATAATTTTTTAATTTTACATAAACCGTAAAATATCTAGTAAATATCTACTAAAATATCTAATAAAAATATTTATATTTCGATTATCTTATTTCGATATTTTTATGCACAAATTAATGTGAGGAATCAATAGGTGTAAAAAAAACACATAGTTATTTTTAAGAAAAAAAATGTAATTTGCAATTAACAATTACATTACATAACTTACAATTTTGCAATAAGAGACGTTAGTAGTGATTGAGTTGCGATTCTCAGTGAACTCCTGGTCTTTAGCATCGTTGATGACGGGATGTTCAATGACCGAAAGTGTGTTTCCACATCATGCAAACTAAGGATGGACTGTTAACTATCAAACTATCTTAGGTGAAAAATGATTAATTATTACTTAAAATTGTATAGCGTCATAGAGCATTTTATGTACATTAGCATTCATGTATGATAATGTATTCAAAAAAGTATTATCTAATCATGTTGCATTATCAATTTTTATTTTAATATGCAATTCATCATTAATACAAGTGGAGCATTGTAAATGCGAAAGATGAATATTACAAATATAATTCCTAGAATTCATGTACTCATTTTCCTTGTGTTGACAATGTTGATTACACATCTCCTTGTAGTGATGATAATAATTGATATTATCATACATCACACACATACTTTTATTGACTGAGCTTGGATCGTGGCAGCCAATGTTCAGTACAAGTTAGTTGGTTGAGATAACATAGAGCTATAACTGCCAGAGTTCCATTGCTGTTGCATTCAAGTACGTCGTATTTATTATCATTATCACTTATTTAGATGTCGTTCGTCTCAAAATGAATTTTGAATATAAAAGATTTGTAAATTCTTGCATAGTATATTTGGCGTAACAAATAATAATAACATATTTCAAAAAATTATTTTAATTTAACTTTTTTATTTTTAAGCATTTTGTAATGTAAACATGTCGACAATCCCACGGAATTTTGATAAGAAATTCGATAAACTTTAATTAAATCAAGTTTTTGTAAACATTTGATTCATTAAAAACGCACTAAATTTATTATACTGTTTAATATTTTATTTTTCTTCTGACAGAATATTGTTTTTCTCCGTTTTAGTTATCATTGTGTGAGACAATTGATCAGGAGCATTTGAATTACAAGGTTATGGAATCTTTCGAAATAATATGCGGCATTGCCGTTGTATTTCTTGGTGCGTATTATTACTTTACATTGAACTTTGGTTTTTGGAAGTTACGTGGCATTCGCGGTCCACAACCAACACCAGGATTCGGTAATATTAAAGATATTATGCTTATGAAAAAATCCTTACCTGATTTTTTGATGGAAATGTACAATGATTACAAAGACGAACCCATGGTTGGAATATTTGCTAACAGGACACCAATTCTTATCGTAAAAGATCCAGATTTAATTAAGGATATTCTTATCAAAGATTTTATTAATTTTGCCGATAGAGGATTTCCCTTTCACGAAAAGGTTCGAACGTACAAATATGTATATTTTAAACTACATTATAACATTCGAATTATATAAAAACGGAACGTATTTTTCAATAATTATAATACATTTTTCTATTAGGTGTACAACTTTGCTTCCGCCGTTTTTTTTTCCGAAATGTCTTTGAAACGTTTTGAAATTGCTTGTTGAATCACTCGCAATGATCGTGCCAATTCTTCTTGACTTTGTCTTCATTAAGTAATGCCAATTCTGCATCTTCGAAAACCTTCTCTCTTCCATCGCTATGCCGATCTTCGACGTGAAAATCACCGTTCTTGAAGCGTTGAAACCACTCACTTTCTTTCACTAATAACGACCTCACCATAAGTATTTGAGAGCATTCAATGAGCCTCAGCCGCAGATTTCTTCATATTGAAGCAGAAAATTAAAACCTCCCGCAAATGATGAGAATTTGGCTCGTAAACTGACATTTTCAATCGAGAATACTTTATGATGCAGACACAAATCGACTAATGTTTTTTATGGGGTTATTTTGACAGATGCCCAAGTTTATTGCATGACGTCTATGATCTATTTATTTCGACCACTACTTACCGCTAAAACTATCTATAGGAAAACGGCGGAAGCAAAGTTGTACACCTAATATATGATAACTTTTATTGACAATTACAAGATTTATTTCCAATAGTCTTGAGCAAGTTCTTGCATAATTTAATAAAATGTATTTATAAATTGGAAAATTTGATTACAAAAAATTTGATTATAATTTTATATTTATTACAGTTAGATCCGCTGTCGCAACATCTTTTCGCTTTAGAACCTAAAAGATGGCGACCATTGAGAACAAGGCTTTCGCCTGTTTTCACATCTGGCAAATTAAAGGAAATGTTCTCTTTAATAACACAGTGCGCTGATCGATTTGAACGATATATAGAAAAACTAACGAGCAAAAACGAGCCTATAGAATGTCGCGAATTAACAGCCAAGTATACGACTGATGTAATAGGTACTTGTGCCTTTGGCATCGAAATGAATGCTTTGTCGAATGAAGACAGCGAATTTCGCAAAATGGGAAGACTGGTCTTTGCTCCAACTTGGACAAATATTGTACAAAGAAGAGTGAAAGAATTCCTGCCGTGGCTTTGCGATATACTCAGTTATGTTTTACCACAAAAGAAAGTCACCAAATTTTTTACACGTGTTGTCGTAGAAACTATGAACTACAGAGATGCGAATAATATTGTTAGACACGATTTTATTGATACATTGCGCGATTTAAAAAAACATCCAGATAAAATAAGCAATATCGGTAATAACTGGTCTTTTATCATTGATTCTTAGATATAAAAAATCAGTTTACGTGTAACGAATATTAATAAGGTTCATAAAATATAACGAATATTAATAAAGTTCATAAAATATTTAAACTGCTAAATAGACAGATAAATTATAATTTTTAATTGCCGAATAAAAAAAAATATTTCTAACAAAAGAATATTACATTTTAGATTTAACTGAAAGCCTAATAGCTGCTCAAGCATTCGTATTTTTCGCTGCCGGCTTTGAAACTTCATCAACAACTATGAGTAATGCTCTTTATGAATTAGCATTAAATCAAGAAATACAAGAGAAACTACGTGAGGAAATTAATGAAGAATGTATAAGACATAATGACAATTTTAAATATGAGAATATAAAAAAGATGAATTATTTGGATAAGGTTTTTAAAGGTTCGTCAATCAAAGAAAAAATTTAGTAAAAGAATAATACACTGCGTCAATTTACAACACTATTATATATAATATAATATATTCCTAATTTCAAATACAAATGAAAAATGCATTTTTATAACATTTTATACTTCTTTTTCATTGTTTTTAATATAGAAACTTTACGAAAATATCCTCCAGTATTCCAACTTACAAGAAAAGCGACATCAAGTTATACTTTTCATAATATCAACGTTACTATACCGAAAGGTCAGAATATATGGATTCCAATTTACGCGATTCAACGAGATCCGGATATTTATCCAAAACCAGATATATTTGATCCAGAAAGATTTACTGACGAAGTTGTGCAAACCAAACATCCGATGTTTTATTTACCTTTCGGGGATGGACCACGAAATTGCATAGGTAAAATGAAATAAAAAAGAGATTTAAATATATGTTGATAAGTTCTGTTTGTTTTACTTATATAGATAGAGATTTTTTTCTGACAAGCTTAAGTTTATTCTTATAGTATTTATTTTTTATATTTTTAGATACTTTTAATTGAAACCTTTAATACTATTCTTGAAAAAATTTTTTATTTTAAGGTGCTCGCTTTGCTGTTCATCAAACAAAAATTGGGCTTATAAAAATATTGCGAAATTATAAAGTCGAAATTTGCGAAAAAACGCAAATTCCCTATATAAACGATCCTCGATCGTCTCTTATATTAATGCCATTAGGTGGAATATATTTGAAAATGATTAAAATCAATTGATTCTAATTTATGTTCGAGTGTTTCTCAAAAATATGCATCAAGAAGTAAAAAATGTCAAAATATATAATACAATAACAAATATATAAAAATTAGAAAAATAATTGTCATCTATTCCAATTAAATTATTCCAATTGAACTATTTCAGTTATATCGATGTCCATATATATCATTGGCATTTTTGCGTAATAATACTTGAACAATATCAATTGATTAATAATTCAATTTAATTTATATTGTTATATACGTATGATAGAAAAATTTTATTATATTTTTTCTTCCACTAAATTTTAAAATGTGTAAAAATAGAAAATGAGCAATATAAATTGTTTACAAATTTACAAGGATACACTTAATATACTTAATATCGTTAAATAATATAATAAATAATATTGTTAAATAATATAAATATTATTTTTTTATATCCGATGTTATATCGATTTTGTCTGAAATGAAATTATAAGTATGTATAATATTTTTAAAAATATATGTAAGACTCAAAATATAAAAATAAACAAATCAGTTTTAATGGCAATACGAGTGTCGATCTTATAACACATGTTATTTATTATACAAACAAATAAGTATAGAACAAATTACAAAGAAAAGTTTACGAACGTTTCAACCCTATTTTTGGACCATCTTCAATATATGATATTATAATATGAGATATAAGGGGGAGCTCGGGGAGTGCCAAAGGATTGTTTGTAAATGATATCGTTAAAAGTAAAAAAGGATGAATCCAATATACATTTTATTGCTAAAAGAAATTCAACTGTCAATAATCAAATCAGTCGACACGTTAGTAAACAGAGAAATCACATCCAGTGAAACCAATCTAAAATTATTGTCGAAATATGTATTAGACAATTTTTCAACCACTTATGTAAATATGTGGCTATATAATAAATGATATAATGGACTATTTATGGATGAGATCCCATATAACATTAAATATTCTATGAATATACATCTTACTTTCATGAAAATAATTAACATGAAAATAATATCTTGTATGTTGCATGTTCACATCTTGTATGTTGCATGTTACATTTCATATACATGATTTGGATAAACATTACAATATGTATTATGTATATTGATGTATTTTATATGTACATACATAGTTTATGTATGTACAGTATATGTGAAATGTAGATACAGAGTTTTTATAAACTTTACTGTATGTAATATGTATATACATTGCTGTACATCATATATACATACGTTTTATAATCTCTAATACATACATTTCATATACATAATTTGAATATATAATACATTACAATATGTAATAAGTATATTCAAAGATATATTTTATATATACATATAGTTTATGTATGTACAGTGTATGTGAAATGTAGATACAGAATTTGTATGTGCTTTATTGTTTATAATATGCATATACATTGCTATATATCATGTATACATGCGTTTTATAATCTCTAAGTACATTTCATATACATAATTTGAATATACAGGGTGGCCCACATAACTCTTAACAGTTCAATATCTCGAAAACTATGCCATCGATTTTAAAGTTCTTGGTCTTAAATTACATGGAAGGGCCTTTCTAACTACATAAACATGAAGTGGCCCCCCTTCCCCTTTAAGGGGGAGCGGGGGTATCTTTATAATTTTAAATGGAACCTCCTATAAAACGTTACATATTTAGACATTTCTACATGAAAAAACAAGTAAATTTTGTCTGAAACATTTCTTTATCAGATATTTCCATGAGGAGATATAACAGTTTGAAGTTTTGACTTGTAGGTACTTACTTGAAGTGCTCGGAAATAGCGTTGTTGAATTATACGCGCTTGAGTTCTTTGCTTATTCGTGAAGAAATAAAATGTTCTTTAAATGTTCAAAGTGTCCATCACGGACTTCTAAACATTTATTTACTCGAAACATCAAAGTTGTTCTAATATTTGTTAATATTTCGGGAGTTACTGAAGTGCAAACGTCACGTATTCTTTGTTTCATATTCTCTTTTGTCGTCGGCGGTTCAAACATAATTTTGTCCTTTACATATCCCCATAAGAAAAAATCTAATGGTGTTAGATCGGAAGATCGAGGAGGCGACGAGGTTCCCCCACGATCTATCCATTTGTTCCCAAATTTTTCATTCAAAAATTGTCTGGTGATGATTGCAAAATGTGGAGGAGGGCCATCTTTTTGAAACCACATTTTTCTTCTAATGTGTAGAATCTAAATATGTAACATTTTATAGGGGGGCCACTTCACGTTTATGTAGTTAGAAAGGCTCTTCAGATTCATGCAATTTAAGAGTGAGGCCCAGTTGCACACAGAATAAATCGAACACAGGACTCTCTATTGGTCAACCGTACAAGTTCTTAAGCATCGGTCGATATGATTGGTTATGTCCGTTTCATTCTGTGCGCAATTGGGATTCCTCTCAATTTAAGATCAAGAACTTTAAAATCGATGGCACAGTTTTCGAGATATTGAGCTGTTAAGAGTTATGTGGGACATCCTGTATATATATATATATATATATATATATATATATATAACAGAGTTTGTCAAAAGTGTGGAAACCTCTAAATAACTTTTAAAAATGAAAATATCAAAAAACGGTAAAACACGTATTTTGATATTTCAAAAAAGTTACCCTATGACATGGATATCGATCATCCCCCACCCCCTGGTACGCGGGGGTAAGAGAGGGTTGAAAATTTTAAATTGGACTAGGGCTCGAGTGGGGGCTCATTTAAAAGGTCTTTTCATAATAAACACACCCTTAAAATTTTAAGTCGCTACGACCCCCCCCATTAAAAATGGCGGCCGTTCAAATTTCGAAATTTCATGCACTTACAAGTAACACTAGGGAAATACCCATACAGCGATTAAACCTTGGCTACAAGTAGTACATGGAAAACTCCCAGGTAAATCACCCTACATTTGGAGTAGGTCGACTATTTATATTTTACGATTGTGCGAAATTAGGTAATTAAGGGTTTGCCTGATAACGAACAAACCGTTTTAGAAAATGGTGGATCCAAAGGCGGTCGCATTTTAAAAGTTTTACACCCTGCAAGCAATTACAAAAGATGAGCAACTTTGAGGCGAATTTGTAGCAAAAAAATATATCACGTGGACGTGATATATTTTTTTTATCACGTCCACGTCGTTCATCCTGGGTAACGCTAAGGAGGGATTTTTAGATGCATCACTACTTGTAGGGATGGTTTTCGATATTTCGTTACTGTTAGGGGTAATTTTCAATTAGGACCTTTTTCCTACAAATTCGCCTCAAAGTTATGCTCATTTCGTAGCGACTTAAAATTTTAAGGGTGTGTTTATTATGAAAAGAGCTTTCAAATGAGCCCCCACTTGACTCCTAGTCCAATTTAAAATTTTCAACCCCCCTCTTACTCCCGCGTACCAAGGGGTGGGATAATCGGTATCCATGTCATAGAGTAGCTTTTTTGAAATATCAAAATACGTGTTTTACCGTTTTGTGATATTTTCATTTTTACAAGTTATTTAGGGGTTTCCACACTTTTGACAAACCCTATCTATATATATATATATATATATATATATATATATATATATATATATATACAGGATGTCCCAGTTATCTTTCGTCATCTTTTGAAGACTGATTCCTGGGATCATTTGAAGACGATTTTTTTTCAGCGAAAATGTCAATGAAGGCCATCATTTTTTGCATGTTCCCGATTTTGTCATCACATATCTTTGCAATTAAGTCTTAAATTAAAACTCAACTAAAGTAAACTCTATTTAAAATTAAAGAATGTAGTTTTGTTAATATTTTATTTCTATGCTAAGCTTATTTTATTTCTACGCTAAGCTTAGTTTACGAAAAACTCCTTATTTCCAATCACTTATAATTCGAAAATTATTAATGCCTCGACATTTTCGTTGAGGAAAAATCGTCTTCAGATGATCCCAGGAATCTGTCTTTGAAAGATAACGGAAGATAACTGGGATACCCTACACACACACACACACACACACACACACACACACACACACACACACACACACACACACACACCCCCCCCCGCACGCACACACACACAAATACACACACACATATATGTAGTGTTTTGGAAAACTCTCGAGATGAGTTGCAAGAAATGATATGCAATAAAATGTAGACGGATGTTCCATTTAAAAAATTGAAGGTGACCTTCAAGTAACTATTCAAGATTAAATTAATGAACACCATCTTATGTCCCCCTTGAAACTTTTGTCCCATACAACTTTTGTCTGAAACATTTTTGCTGAAAATGTTTCGTTTGAAGAATTATCGAGATGCATTTTTTAAAATGGGACACCCTGTACATTAACAGATTTATCGGATGCACGTTGAATATGTTACAAAAACTATTGTTCAAAGTAATAAAAGTGCAATAAAATCACAGTAAATGCTTCTCAATTATCATGTAGTTGTAAGATTTTTTATTTTATATCTTAGTAATAAATAAAATAAAGTATTCCCAAACAATTGAATATATTTCATAAATTTAATTATTCAAAAATCTGACTCTGAATCTCTTAAAATATCCTGTATATATATTTTTTTGATTGAATATAATATCTTTATATATATATTAATATGTGTGTGTGTGTGTGTGTGTGTTGTGTGTGTGTGTGTGTGTGTGTGTGTAATGTGTATATTGTTTACAATATTCAAAGTAATTACACGGATAGAATACATGGATAAAATTTTCTTCCACTTTTGCAATACATCAATTTCTTACGTCTGTCCTATATTTGTTTCAAATGTTTTAAATTGTTCGCATTCAATTGGAACAAATCTTATACGAACCGGATGAGAAGGACGAAGTACTATAGCAGTTTTCATTTCGAGATCCTTTAAATAATCAATAGGTTCTAAATAAAAATTACACACCAAAGGAGCTATTATGGTCTTCATTTCCAGCAAACCGAATCGTTGTCCTATAATTCGAAATTGTATCGAAAACTATTGATAGAAAAAAAGGAGAAATGACAATCATAAATAATTTACCTATACAATTTCGTAGTCCTGCGCTAAATGGTAAATAAGAATAAGGATGACGCTTTTGGATCTTCTCGGGCAAAAATCTATCCGGGTCAAATACTTCTGGATTTGGCCAAAAATTAGGATCTCTGTGAACTCCATAGATATTAAGATGTACAGTCGTTCCAGCAGGAACTATATATGACTCTAAAAAAGATATAAAGTTATATCTTAAAAAATTAGATATGATTTACAAAAATAATAATTTTATTGAAAAATTAAAAAAATAATATGTAAATAATATATGTATATAAAAATGTAAATATGTATATAATATGTAAATAATAGTATTTTAAAATATTAAAATAATTAAACATTTATATCTTTTTATTCATTAATATATAGTGTGATATGTTCAAAGATATATATGCAAAAAAAGTAATTAATTACGTAATTTTACATCCTCCGCAGCCTTTCGTGATATAAGAAATACACTAGGATATAAACGTAGTGTTTCTTTTAAACATCTATCTAAATATAATAAATTTTTCAATGAACTCATAGTGAATTTTCCTCCATTCTCTTGCATCACGGTATTTATTTCAATTCTAACGCGTTCCTGCATAATAATAGTTAAAATATATTAATAATATTCTGATTTTTATACACTTAAATACAAACAAATTATTAATAAATAATAAATTATAAATTTTAATAAATTCTTTATATTTATTTTAAAAAGACAAATATTTTAATTTTTCAGTTTCTTTAAAATATATACATATATACGCACGCATGCATGCACGCACGCACACATATGTATATAGAAACATACATTACAACAAAAATTAAATATCTGTAATAGTTTGAATAAAAATAACAATATAAATATACAGGGTGTCTTATTTTAAATAATACGCTCAAATATCTTCGAAACGGTATTAAATAAAAAAATGTTTCAAACAAAAGTTGTATGGCTTGAAAGGGGCCATCAAATGATGAAAATGATTTGACCTTAGAGAGTCATTTAAAGGTCACGTGAAGGTCACCGTCAATTTCTTAAACGGAACTCCCTATTTTTTATTGCATCCCAGATAGCAATGCCTGATGATTAGATTTTATCACGTCATGATCTTCTAATATTGATTGAAATGTGTTGTATGTCTTGTAAACATATTATAATGATAGGTATTATGAGCACAAATTATATATATGATGAAAAAATGTGAGTTCAAATATTGATGTTACTTCATTGATTTATGATAATCACATGTTGACTGCAATAATTATCTATTATGTATTATAAGTTATGTACGTTCAGCATTTTTATCATTATTATATGTTATGGGGCTCAAGCAAATGATTTCCGTGATCTTTATGTTTTCAGTCTAAATAATTAAGAAAAAAAGAGAAACATTATTTTTAAATATGAAATAATATTTTTATAAATATTAAAAATTTTCAATAATTAATGTGCATTAATAATATTTAATTAAAATATTAATAATAATATTTCATATATTTAATTTTATATGATTATATTTTATATATTTTATATTATTTTCTGAGCTCATAGCACTGCAATAAATACAAACATACAATGTTGTCATTTTCTGAACTTCCCAGATAACAAGCACACGTCATTTTGACGTTCTAAACTGGTCATTTTTGGTCATATGTCGTCAAAATGACTGATTTGTTATATAACTTTATATTGACATTTTGATATAACATTATTTTGACGTCATTTTTCAGTCATGAAGTGACGATTATTTTATTATTATCAATCAATATCAATTAATATCATTAGTACATCAATCCCATAAAAAAATCTTTTAAAATTTTTTATTTTTTTTAATATGACTTTCACGATCAGACTTTAACAATTGTTAAAGTAAAATTCACTGTAAAACCAATAATCGCTAGTTCGTTCGTTTACTGCTATCTCTCTCGTATTTAGTTTTAGTTTTATGAGCATTATATAAAGTTTGCAAAGAATGACAGATAAAATTAGAAATATTACTACTTAAACTTAATTCTTATACAATCTCAATAGAGAGGCTTCAGATATTAAATCGATTTTATAAATCGGACAAATAAATGTCTGGCTACTTAATGAAAATTACTCATTCGTTATTTATTTAAAATAACAAATTCAATATATATGTAATATAAATAAAATAAAATTTTTAATATAATAAATATTTAAATATAAATAAAATTTTTAATTTTATATATATTATTTTTTTATATATATTTATTTATTTTTTATTTATTTTTATATTTATTATATTTATATTATATTTATGAAATAGATAGAGAGATGAATTGTAGTTTAATATTACTGGCAATAACGAAAGAAATATTACTGAGATATTACTGATTGATGAAATAGTCAAAATTATTAACTGATTCTTTTAATAAAATATCTGATTTAGAGCTGTACTTATAGCTGCTGTAATCAGTGACTAATCATTTACTGTTTTTTAGTGATAATACACTGATTCACTTTTAGACAATGCTTTATTCGACAACACTATTAAATATATTATTATGCTAAGAAAAAGACGTTAAAATATGGTACATTTTATGACGTCAAAATGTGTCATGACGTCAAGAATCTGTGACATTAGACCGTCACTTTTACGTCATAAAAACGTCAATTCATGACGTCAAGAATAGTTAGTGAATGACCAATTTGAAACATCAAAATGACGTGTGATTGCTACCTGGATTTATATAATATATAATATACAATATTAATTTATCACTTATGTATTCATAATATTATCCTTTTGCAAAATTTTAAAAATATCACAACATGTCTGCATTTTGAGTAGCATATGAGCCTGTGTCTATTTTTGTTATCATGTTTGTAAGAAATATGAATACAATATACGAGTTCAGAATATGTTTTGCTATCTGGGATATTCTTATAGCTTTTCTCGAAGACATTCCAAATCACTATAAAATATTTTTCCTTCAAGTAGTTTTTGAGTTATAAGGCTTGAAATCATTTCTTAATTTTACATAAACTATAAAATATCTAGTAAAATATACTTTTTTATCTTAATACTTTTATATACAAAATAATGAGAAGAATTAATTGGTGTAAGGAAAACACATACTTGTTTCAAAGGAAAAATATGTAATTTGCAATTAACAATTACATATTTTTTTTCTTGAAAACAACTATGTTTTTTTTTTTACACCAATTGATTCCTTACATTATTTTGTATATAAAAGTATTAAGGTAAGATAATCAAAAAATGAATATTTTACAAGATATTTTACGGTTTATGTAAAATTAAGAAATGATTTTAAGTTTTATAACTCAAAAAGTATTTCAGGGAAAAATATTCTATTAAATATTTTGGAAAGCCCTCGAAGTAAGTTACAAGAATATGTAATAAGAAACAGAGGGTTCCATTTAAAAAATTGACGGTTACCTTCAAGTGACCTTTAAATGACTCCAAGGTCAAATTATTGTCACCATCTGATGGCTTCCTTTAAGCTATACAACTTTTGTTTGAAACATTTTTTTATTTAATGTACCGTTTCGGAGATATTTGAGCGTATTATTTAAAATAGGACACTCTGTATATATCAATAAAAAAGTACCTGGATATCTTTGTGTTCAGCTAATAATAATAAAGCAAATGTTATACCCATCGCTGTAGTATCATGACCCTATAATCATATATATAATCACATTATATGTGTCTAGATATGTAATGTGTAAATAAAGAAATTAAAAAATCTTACAAATACATACTTCAAACATAAAAGTATCAACTTCTTCTTTGATATCTAAATCAGTGAGAAATCCTTCTTGAGACGCCGCTATAAAAAAGCATAAATGTATTAGCATCCTCATTTTTGCACATGGTGGCTTAATTAACTAACATTGTTCTCATTAAAAATTCAAATTTTATTATTAATAATGAACAAATTTTACAAATATATTGCATCATTGTCTGATATTATACAGGGTGTCCCATTTTAAAGGACCCACTCAAATATCTCAGAAACACTGCGTTAAATCGAAAAATGTTTCAAACGAAAGTTGTGTGGCTTTAAGGGGATCATAAGATGGTGACAATGATTTGACCTTGGAAAATCATTTAAAGGTCATATAAAGATCAACTTTAAAATTTTAAATGGAAACCTTCATTTTTTATTTAGTATTCTTATAGCTGACATTGAGAGCTTTCCAAAACATTATAATTAAATGTTTTTCCATTAAGTACTTTTCGAGTTATAAGGATTGAAATTATTTCTTAATTTTATATAAACCATAAAATATCTTGTAAAATGTTCATTTTTTCGATTATCTTACTTTAATACTTTTACTTATCTTAACACTTTTACTTGTACAAAATAATGGAAGGAATCAATTGGTGTAAAGAAAACATACAGTTGTTTTTAAAAAAAAAAATATGGAATTGTTAATTGCAAATTACATATTTTTTTTTAGAAACAACTCTGTGTTTTCTTTACACATTTAATTATAGTATTTTGCAAAGCTCTCGATGTCAGCTACAAGAACATTAAATAAAAAATGGGGGTTTCCATTTTAAAGTTGACTTTCACATGACCTTCAAATGATTTTCCAAGATCAAATCATTGTCACTATCTTATGGCCCTCTTGAAGCCACACAACTTTTGTTTGAAACATTTTTCGATTTAAAGCAGTGTTTCTGAGATATTTGAGTCCTTTAAAATGTCCTTTAAAATAGGACACCCTGTATATACAAGGTGTCCGTCAATTTTCAACCTTAACGAAATAAAGAAGTAGATTGGCTCAAATTAAGAAGAAATGACATGTATTGTTTTGGGATTATCGCAATAATTAACGAAAAATTAAATAAAGAAGGTTGGCCAATCTGCGTGAATAGAGGCGCGCGGCGACGAGAATCGTCCCACTGTAATCCGATACTACGAGCGCGGCGAAGCGGTGGCTCTCCGAAACATGATAGTGGTTTGTGTTTGTAGTTGCGTGCTGCTGGCGTATGCAGTCTGGTAACAGCGTGCGAGAGCTAAGACGTTGTAATAAAAATCTTGTGTTCGCGTAATAAATTAACAGTGAAAATGAAGTATTCTCTGCAGGAATATACGGATATGATTGTGGCATACGGACTAGCGGGAGAAAATACTTATCGTGCGGCCGCAATTTACATGGAATCATTTTCCGGCGTGCACGAAAACCAAGTAGCCGTACAATTTTACGTGTTGTGCAATAATTATATGAAACTGGATATCGTGCAAAATATCGGGATAACCGGTCCAACAGTGCGCCTTCATGTACGAGATGAAGAAAGGATTCTTGAAGCATTTTATCATCGTATCATTATCAACAATGTGCAATATATTTTATCGAGGGATTTTCAATCACGGATCAATTTCAAAGGTACTGTCGCCACTAATTTTTTACATTTACGATACATTCAGCGTATAGTAATGGCATTTTGAATAATTTTCGAATTGAGAGTGGAATTGGCCTGTGGAGGAAACCACTATAAAAAAAGCTCACCATGCTATCTACCGCAAGATGGTGTAGAAATCATAGCGCATCATTTTCTCGCCACTAAAAAGACGGGTCATTTTTCCGCGTGATATTGCGATATATCGCAAATCACTATCATGTTTCGAAGAGCCACTGCTTCGCCGCGCTCGTAGTATCGGATTACAGTGGAACGACTTTCGTCGCCGCGCGCTTCTACTCACGCAGATTGGCCAATCTTCTTTATATAATTTTCCGTTAATTATTGCGACAATCCCAAAACAATACAAGTCATTCCTTTTTAATTTAAGCCAATCTACTTCTTTATTTCGTTAAGGTCAAAAACTGACGGACACCCTGTATATATATATATACCCATTATATATATATATATATATATATATATATAATGATATACATACATGATGAATAATATAATTTAGACAGGGTGATCCATTTAAGTAAGGCCACTTAAAAAATATCTGTTCGAATTGTGATGATGCAAAAAATATTTTTTATATAATGTGAATAGTCAAAAAACTAATATTCGACAAGAGTTCTTCTTTGTCAGGTCATTTTTTTCGGAGTTTTCAAGGTCATTAATGATTTTTTACGTACAACTATATATATTTTTATTGCATTGTGTAGATGATTAAAAATATGTTCAGACATGTATAATAATATGACCTTGAAAAATGACCTCGATTTTTGAAAATTAAAATTTTATATAAGATTTATCAGATATCGATAGGCTTTGAGAGATCTAAACCTATAAATGTGAAAAAAATATTTTATTGCACTAATAATATCTACCTAGAAGATTTAATCATGAAATGTATATGACATTCATTTTTTTTTAAGTTATTATTTTCGTAGATGTTCAAAGTGATATCCTTCTACGATGATATATTGTCTGAAACGAGCAATAACCAATAATAATAATCTTTTGATTATTTCAGAATTAATATTAATACTAACTCTAACTTTGTATATTCGAATTGTTTTCTTTGAACACTAAACATTTTTATCACAAATGAATATCATATTAATCTTTTCTTGCGTTATGCATCATGAACAGTTCGTACACACATAGATATTCTGACAAATTAAAAATGAAAAAAATATTTAAATCATCATGGATCACCAGTATTGTAATAGTAAACATGTTTATTTTACATTTATAGGCTCGATTGTCACGTCTTGGCTGAAGCTTGTGATCTTGATAGACATAAGTTTTGCGTAAAATTTTAATTTTTTGAAATTGAGGTCATTTTTCAAGGTCATGTTATTATACATGTCTGAACATATTTATTGATTAGATACACGAAAATAAAGAAATATATATTTCTAAAAAACATCAATGACCTTAAAAACTCCGAAAAACATGATCTTGGAAAATATTCTTGCCGAATATCAATCCTTTGATATCATTCACATTATATAAAAAATATTTTTTGCATCATCACAATTCCAAAAGATAGCCTTAAATGGACCATTCTGTATAATATTATATTGTGCTATTTAAATTTAAATTAAAACCTCTTTTTCTCTTTTTCTCTTACGTACAGCAGAGAAGTTTGTAATATCGCTTACAACATTGCACATTGCAGTATTGTAGAAATATTGCAAAGACATTATTTTATAATAGACATTATTTACAATAGACATTGTTTTATTTTAGAGTTGTTGTAACATTTTAAAATAGCGAAAATAATATGTGGTATGTATTCCTTCACGCTATGCGGCAAAACCAAATTTAACTAACACTTAGTCAATTTTTCATCATGAAATGGATATAAAGTTTACAAAGGTTGGTACATAAGATCCAAAGTGTATTTTTTTTCTGTTCAATTTCTCATCAGTTTAATTTCTGATTTTAAATAATTAAGTTAATTTAAAATATTTTGGATTGGGATTGAGAATATTAAATAGTTATTTATATATTGCATGTATTAAAGTATACATTTTTGAGTATGTAAGATAGTCGTGTATAAATTATTGAGATAAAGTTTAACATATTTAATATATAAAAATACTAAATATAAACAAAGCCATTTAATATATAAAAATACTAAATATAAACAAAACCATTTAATATATAAAAATACTAAATATAAACATATAAACATTTTTTAAATGTTTTATAAATGGTTAAGCCCTTAAAATAAACAGATCCCAGACAGCATGGAGACATATCTTATAGTAGCAGTACATCTTATAGTAGCTCTTTATGAGTTACTTAAATTTTTAAGTAACTCATAAAGAGCTACTATAAGAGCTACTATAAGCTTTGAATTCTTCAATTTTTCTCAAAAAGAAATGCTAAAGTGCTCAGATTGTGATCTTATGCGCCACCTAAATGGCACTTTGTGAGTCATAATGATTTCTTTAAGAATAGTATTATGAACTTATTCTGAGGACGTGAGATCATAGAAAAGTTAGTTGTGCATATTATTGCAAATTGTAAAAATTTCAATAATTAAGAAAATTTGTGCAATTTATAATAGATTTTTAATGATTTTCTAAATATTCTATAATTATTTTAAATTCAGTTTATTCAGTTTATAATTCAGTTAAATTCAGTCAGAAATTAAACTGATAAATAGTTATATCACCAAGAGGTGCGATTCATACACAATTATACTGCGTAATACATGTATATGGCTCTCCCTGTTTATATGCGTATGAGCAGTGTGTCCTCTTTCTGGTACTACTGCTCATAAAAAGAAAAAGAAATATACTTTAAATCTTATGTGTTAATTATTAGTTCTTTATATACATTTCATAAATATTGAATACGAGTTAAGTTAAAAGTGACTCGCCGCATAGCGGCAAACAAAGAAACACGTGCCACATTTCTGATATCAAAATGATATTTTTCTGACCACTGTATGAATGTTATAACAGGTTCATATTTAGGAACTCATAATCAGCTGCTTATGATTTAGTGTTCAAGAGTTTCAAAAAGTAATATTTTTAGATCACATCTTGAATTTATTTAATGCAAATTATAAAGAGGTCAAAAATATGAGTTCTTTATGAACATATTATGAAAAATCTATTGTCTGGAATCTTACAATATAATTTAAAGAACATAGAAACATCAATTAATTATATTTTAAGTTTTTATAAGCTTCTGAGATATCTATTATAAACAAAAATATTTCAAATGCAAATATTATTAGACGGTTGTAATAACATTGCATTCTTTTCAACGCATTACATTGCAATGTAACTATGATGTTTTGTTGCACATTACATTGCAATGTTACTATTTCGTTGCAATATTAAAAAAGCGAATATCTTAATGTTGCCGCAATTTTACAATAATAATACAACAAAGCAATGCAATATTGCAATGTTTCAAAAGTGAAAATATTCTGCAATGAAAATTTCTGCAATGTCTTAACATTGTATTAAATTAAAATTAAATTCTTTTGCATATAAGAAGTATTAAAAAATGAAAGTCTTATTTTTCAAACTTACTACTACGTTTTTTTTTGTATTTCTCATATCATAAACTGAATTTGTATCTGAATTATCGCTATTTATGTCACTGTTGTTGTCTATTTGAGATGTTTCATTTATCGTAAAATTTTCATTTGTGTTAATTTGTGAATTATCTTGTTGAATATCATTTTGCTCAACATCTTCACCTTGTGCTATTTTAAGTAATCGAGACATTTTAATTATTTCAAATTGTGGAATAGATTGACGATAATGTTGCATGTGAATATTTTTGTTATGGCCTAGATAATTGGCTAATTCTGTTACGTCAGGATCTGACAGATTTAATGTAATGCATCTTGTTGCAATATGCTTGCGAATTTTGTACCTCGTAATCTAAGAGGCATGCTTGCTCCACATTCTAAAGAATATGTGCGTAATAAATCACATGCTCTTATATATTTAAATCGTTTTTTATCATAACCTGATAAAGCAAAAATATATGGATCTTACAACTTTTCTGTGCTACATGAGCTTTGATCATCTTACGTACTTCCGAACACTTCTGTATCATCTATCTCCGGCTTTTTTTCACTTTCAAAGTTTTTTAAGTATCGACCATTAGTGCATTCATGATAAAATTTTCTTTCTGCAATAATCTACATAAATACATAATTAAATTTTTTTATGATTTTTATTGAATAACGCATTATATAATAATAAAATGTTGATATCTATATGATATAATCCCATAAACTGACTGCATGAAGATTATGAAATTTATTGTAAATTTAATTTCATATAGGAGAGAGTACTTGATATAACTTACTTTTTCCGTAAATCTATGTAATATTTTAAGGACCTTTTTTTGTCTCCTTCCTTGAGGTGACAACGCAAATAACAGATTATTATGAAGCCAATATCTCGGTAATCTAAATCGTAATTAGATAAGATTATATAATTTCAATAATGATATAATTTTGTAAAAATATTTAAAACTAAATTCTAAAACTATTAAGGCCACGCAAAATTATAAAAAAAATTTTAAGTACATATATGAAAAAAAATATAGTAAGATTAGAATTTTATATATATATATATATATATATATATATATATATATATATAGGGTGTCCGATTCGTGAGGAACCAAACGAAAAGTGATGATAGATTAGGTCAAATTAAGAAGAATAGTCCTCTACTATTTTGCAAAATTCGCAATAATTATTAAGTAATAAGCAAAAATGCATATACCTATATATACATGCATACATATGTATGTACGCATATATATATATACATATATATACATGCATACATACATATGATGATAGATTGGGTCAAACTAAGAAGAATAGTCCTCCACCATTTTGCAAATTTCGCAATAATTATTAAGTAATGAGCAAAAAGCAGTCTACCGCTTCTCATGCGCCGGGACATTTTTGCTTATTACTTAATAATTATTGCGAATTTTGCAAAATAGTAGAGGATTATTCTTCTTAGTTTGACCCAATCTATCATCATAGGTATGTATGCATATATATATATATATATATATGCATACATACCTATGATACATATGTATGCATGTATGTATATGTATATACATTTTTGCTTATTACTTAATAATTATTGCGCATTTTGCAAAATGATAGAGGACTATTCTTTTTAGTTTGATCCAATCTATCATCACTTTTCGTTTGGTCCCTCACGAATCGGACATCCTGTATATATATATATATATATATATATATATATATATATATACAGGGTGTCCGTCGATTTTCGACCTTAACGAAATAAATAAGTAGATTGACTCAAATTAAGAAGAAATTATCTATATTGTTTTGGGATTGTCGCAATAATTACGTAATAATCGTCTTGTACACGAAGGCGCACTGCTGGACCGGTTATCCCGATATTACGACACCCAGTTTCATATAATTATTGCACAACGCTGTTATCAGACTGCATACGCCGGCAGCACGCAACTACAGCTGACAACTGAGCGGATGTGAGTGTAAGCGTACGTGTGAGTTCGACGCCTGCGCACTATGATTGTCTGATAACAGTGTGCGAGAGCTAAGACGTTTTAATAAAAATCGTGTTTGCGTAGTAAATTAACAGTGAAAATGAGGTATACTCTGCAGGAATATACGGATATGATTGTGGCATACGAATTAGCGAGAGAAAATACTTATCGTGCGGCCGCAATTTACATGGAATCATTTCCCAGGCGTTAACGAAAACCAAGTGACCATACAATTTTATGTGTTGTGCAATAATTATATGAAATTGCGTGTCGTGCATAATATCAGGATAATCGAGTAGTGCGCTTTCGTACGAGATGAAGAAAGGATTCGTGAAGCATTTTATCATCGTATAATTATCAACGTGTGCAATACATTTTATCAAAGGATTTTCAATCATGGATCAATTTTTGTAAAGGTACTGTCACCATTAATTTTTTTACATTTCTGATGTATTCAGCGTATAGTAATGGCATTTTGAATAATTTCGCAACTAGTATCGGATTACAGTGGGATGACTCTCGTCGCCGCGCGCTTCTATTCACGCAGATTGGCCGATCTTCTTTATTTAATTTTTCCGTAATTATTGCGACAATCCCAAAACAATATAGATAATTTCTTCTTAATTTGAGCCAATCTACTTATTTATTTCGTTAAGGTCGAAAATCGACGGACACCCTGTATATATACACAGGATGTGAGGAAATTTTTCGCAGTCCCGAAGTGTGAAGATAGATTGGCTTAAATTATGAAGGAAGATCCTATACTATTTTTTATGATTGTATAATTAACGAAAAATTAATTAAAGAAGATCGGTCAATGCGAGTGGCTAAAAGTGCGTGGCGGTGAAGGCGGTCTCATATAACATAATGGCAGCATGTGGCGAAGCAGTGATTGCGGAAGGGAAGAGCCTTTGCAGCACGCCTACACACTCATCGCTCCTCTTCTCCCCAATCATCGTTTCACCGCGCGCCATCATTATGTTACAGTAAGACCGCCTTCACCGCCACGCACTTCTAGTCACGTGCATTGGTCTTCTTTAATTACTTTTTCGTTAATTATTGCAAATATCGCAAAACAATACAAGACCTTTCTTTTTAATTTGAGCCAATCTATTTTCACGCTTCAGATGTGCGAAAAATTTCCAGCCATCCTATATATGCGCAGGGTATCTCATAAAAATTATATCAATGCTCATAACATTTTTTCGAAAAATTTTTTTATCGAGCTACTGAGTGTCAAAAATACGTAATTTGAACAAAAACAATGTTTTTTAAAACAAAGAACAAAAAAGATAAACAAATTTTAAAAATTAACGAAAGCGCGTTAAAGTTGAAATTTCGAGCTTCAAAATACTTTTCTTAATTTTCGAATCCTGGACTTGTCGCTGATATAATCGTTATAAAACAATCTACACACATATATATATATATATATATATATATATGTAAATTGTATATATATATATATATATATATATATATATATATGTAGATTGTTTTATAACGATTATATCAGCGAGCGCAGTAAGCTGAACAAAAAAATCCTCTATCATTGAAATATTAATCAAAAAGAATTTGCTAATGACGCGTTTCATGCAGCTAGAGGATATATTATACCCTAAACGTATCAACATAAAGTACGGCTACGAAAAGATGAGAGTTCAGAATTCGCACGGCCAAACGACGTTGACTTTTCATTACCATGCAACACTTGATACTAACATACACTACTCAAAAAAAAAATGGAATATATATATATATATATACAAGGTGGGCCAGATAAAGTGTTACAGTTTAATATCTTTGAAACGGCTAGATGGATCTTAATGTTCTTGAATTCGATTTTCTCGATTTGATGTGCTTTTTCACGTGGATTTATTTTCATTTTCCACAATCGGCCCTTCGTGGGGTGGGGGCACCAAGCCCGTTTTTTTAAATGGCACCTTCCCAAAAATTAATATTAATGGATTCTATATTGAAAAAGAAGTAACTTTTATTCGAAAAATTTTTTTTACAATCATTAATTTCCGAGCTACAATTATTCAAAATTTTTTCGGAGCGCCGAACTTCACACTTCATGTGAAACAGTGTTTATACTCTCAACCTTAGGCAGTTGTGATCTAACACTTTAGATTTCTTTTTATGGGGATACATAAAGGAAAAAGCATTTAGCACAGTTCCTACTACGAGAGAAGAATTGAAGGAACGAATTCGGACTGCTTGCGCATCAATTACACCAGCTATGCTATTCAGTGTTCGCAGAAATATTATCGAAAGATTACTTAAGTGCTTGGAAGTACATGGTATGCTTTTTGAACACTTATTAAAATAAAAGTTACTTTTTTCAACATAAAATCCTACTAAGACTAAGATCAGCTGATCGCTGCACATACAGACATGCGAACACATACATTCTCTGTCTGTCTGTCTGTCTGCATAAAATGCATTTTCCCCTCTCTCGTAAAAAAAAAAATTACAGGTGAGTGAACGAATAAAAGAGAGAGAGAGAGAGAGAGAGAGAGAGCGAGAGAGAGAGAGAGAGAGAGAGAGAGAGACAGACAGACAGACAGAGAAAGTATGTGTTCGCATGTGTGTCTGTATGTGCAGCGACCAGCTGATCGCAGCAGGCGCCCTGCGTAAGCGCCCGCGTCTGACGGTGAATCGCGTTGCCCCTGCCTGCCTCTTGTACCCGACCCGTCATGCGTTAACTACTTTCTTTAATAATTCGAAAATTAAGCTTCGGACGAAATTTTGCAAAAGGAAAAATCGTCTTAGAATTGACTCAATAATCTGTCATTTCAGGGACACAGGGGTTATTTTGAATCACCCTGTATATATATATGTGTGCAATACGTTTTGATGGCTAATTTAAACGTCAATGTCTTACTTATATTCATCAAGATTCATCTTGATTATCAATAAATATCTTTTTTTTGAAAGATATAGATATCACAATCATAATTTAAAGAATTGTACATCTACGTATAACAATTATTTATTATATCCATACAATATCTATATGTTTTTAAATTACCTATAAATAAACAGTTCGATTATTTGGTGAACTGCCTCTCGATATTGTTGTTGGAACATCCCGATATCGTGCAGAGAGATACCCATGGCAGTTTCTATAAATGTATTTGTTATGTAAGGCCGAAAACATAACCATAAAATATTAAAGTTGAATATTTTATTGATAAATAGATTCAATAGCAATACGAGTCGAGCATCGATGTTATGACACATTTATTTATTTATTATACAATAAAAGGCATGAGACAAATAAAAATAAAAATAAAAAGAAGGAATAGCGAACGTTTTGACCTTATTTTTGGGTCATCTTCAGCGCAAATATAAAGATGTGGTAAAACTACAAAGATGATACATATCTGAATCGATGAAATAGGATGCCGTCCAAAGTAATACTAAATGTCTCGATATCTCATTATCTTGACGATGCCTATGTAAAATAGAAGTGAAACAAGATAAATGAATGTAAACTAATATATAATGAAAAAATATTAAAATTTAACATAAAAAGATTAAAAAGATGCAAAAAATTAAATGTACATTTTTAAAAAAAATTTTTAAATAAATATAAACTGAACAGAGTCAAAAAAAAAAAATAAAAATTAAAGAAATCAAAAGTCAAAACCATGAAAATGAAACATATTTCCAGTCATCGAAGATAATGGCGAGTCGAGGAGACAAATGGAAACAAGTCAATATCTCTAAAGACAAAGAACGACTAGTCTTTAACAGGTAGATGTGACCAATTTATAAACGGTAAAAGTGAGTCGATAGATATACAAAAATGTACACATAAGCAAAATCGCAGACCTATTTGTTGTGATAGAAAACTAAGTTAAATCTTTGACAAGTTATTTACAATATTTAAATAAATTTCTGGTAAACGTTCAGTATCCGTTTGCAAATTTAAACCATTTTTTTGCCTTTCTATATACAGCATTTCAGAAATTAATCTCTTACTCAAAAATGATTCCCGAAAAATGGTTCTAAAATTTGTACATTCTCCCAATTAAAGGTATGATCAAAACCGACCCTGTGATTAGTGATGACAGACTGAATATTAGTATTGCGTCTAATACGATGTTCGTTGATTCTGATATGCAGTTGTCTACTGGTCTGTCCAATATATGTCGCATCACAATCCATACAATTTAATTTGTATATGATATTCATAGAATTAGAAGCAGGAAGAGGGTCTTTATGAACCTTGATGAAGCTTTTCATTTTGTTAATGCTGAAGTACGAGAATCGAACATCCAAATCCTTAACGATGTGTTTAAAACGCTCAGGTATTGAACATATGATATCGTGAAATATGTAATAGGATCATGTGTATTTATGCCATGGGTATTATTCGCAAAGGAATCTGATCTAAAAAAAAGTTTCTTAAGGCGGTCAAACCATGTGTGGAAAATAAAATTTAAAGGATATCCATTGTTTAAAAGAATGTTGATAGCCGTTTTAATATTTTTATGATAGAAAACAGGATGGGACAAACGGAAAACTTCGTCTATCAAATCAATGACTGTGCCTCTTTTTTGGAAAAGAGGATGTTGAGACATGAAATGAAGATATCTACTCCGAAGAAGGTATCTTTATTACCAGTCAAAAATTGTAAAATTATTGTCGGAAATTAAAGTCACATGTAAAAGGGGTTAATTTTATTGTCTTCCGCGATTTCCATTGTGAATTGTAGACGAAAATGAAAGGAATTGAAAGTGTCAAGAGTGTGAAAAAAAGGAGGAGGAATGGCTAAAAGAACATCATCCACATATCTTAAATAAAAGGGAGGAAAAGACAGTCCGGGAAAAGATAACCAAACAAACTAACCTGAAGGATTCACAAAACTTGAATTTTCCAACACATCACTGTTGGCAACGAATAGATGAAAATTCTTATCATAATCTTATGTAGCAATATGGGCTAAGAAATGTATGGAACTTATGAATAATACGATAATTTTAAACGGACAGTTCGGTTTATGTATTTTGGGTAAACCATAAACTTTCGGTGTCATCACTGCAATAAAGTGCTTTATAAGTGGAAGCTGAGATAAAGTTAGAATTTTTCCATCTCGTTAAAATTTCTCGTAAACTAGTTATTATTTTCTTGACAGGACTTCTTCCAATCACAAATACGTGTTGGTGTCCATCAAAACCTTTTCGATTTCTTCAACATATTTGTCTTCGTCCAAAGCAACTGTAACATTATCTTTGTCTGCGCGAGTCAAAATTAAATTATTATTGTCCTTAAGAAACTTAACTGTAACCAATCTCAGTCTTCAGAGTCCGGTCAAATTTTTATTTCTTTTTGACTCTATGTTCAGTTTATATTTATTAAAAAATTTTTTTAAAAAATGGACATTTAATTTTTTGCATCTTTTTAATCTTTTTACGTTAAATTTTAATTTTTTTCCGTTTTATATTAGTTTACATTATCCATTTATCTTGTTTCACCTCTATTTTATATAGACATCGTCAAGATACCGAGACATTTAGTATTATTTTGGACGACATCCTATTTTATCGATTCAAATATGTAACACCTTTGTTATATTTTTACTACATCTTTACATTTGCGCTGAAGATGACCCAAAAATAGGATCGAAACGTTCGCTATTCCTTCTTTTTATTTTTATTTTTATTCGTCTCATGCCTTTTATTGTATAATAAATAAATAAATGTATCATAACATCGATGCTCGACTCGTATTGCTATTGAATCTAACTTATTAATTTTATATTTCGAGTTTTATATCTTTATTATTTGTATTTTATTGATAATTTTAACATTAGGTATGAAAAATATTATCAATCATAGTTAATTTATTGTATCAGAATGTTTGATACAAAAATAAATTTTGTTCTTCTCTTAAACTATGATTATTTAGAATAAAAGACCTCGAATATAATTATAAACAAAGTATAATAGGAATCTTGAAAAACCTTACCGCATATCGCATTCAGCGTATGTTCACTAATAAATGGTACTAAATCCTTTATAATTGTGCCTTTTACATTCTTCAAAGACTTTGTCATGCGATCACTCTCTTTCACCAAGATATCAATAAATTGATTCAATATATTGAAATGAAATGCAGGTGTTAATATCTTTCGTCGCGTTTGCCATTTAGTGCCTAAAATAAAATAAAATAATATAAATTTTGCATGACAAAATATAATATTATATACGATTATGTAAGATTATTTTTCTTATAATTGATTAATTCCACAGGCCTGCGAAATTTTAGATTTGGTTAATTACAAAGAGCGGAGCAGAATCTGATAGATTTTTTGTTGAAAATGAATCTGGCCGCAGAATTTCTGCAACATATGAGATTTTTGAGTAATTTGTGATTAAATAATCCAAAAATGTCTACTTTCAAATTTCATGAATTTATTATGAGGGAACCTAATTTTTTTGAAATATTTTTGCCAATGGCATCGTATAGTACTAGTTTTTCAAAAAATTAGGTTTTGCATTATAAATTCATAAAATTTGTTGAAACTGCCATTTTAAATTACTCGAAAATCTAATGTGCTGAGGAAATTCAGCAGTCAGATTCATTCATAATATCAAAACATCTATCAGATTCATCTTCTTTGCCTTTTGTAACTGATTTTCGCAGGCCTGTGTTCTTAAATAATTTTAATTATTTATGTATTTGAAACTTGTATTTCTGCTATATTATTGCTTTTTCATAATTTTTTTATATCTTCTTCTTATGATATTTATAGTAATTGCAAGCATTCAAGTAAATTTTATATTATTATGTAATTAAAATTTTATTCAATTAGTAGGTACAAATCCCTCTCTAAGAAAGTCCTGTTAAGTCGATTCTCGAATGTATTGTTGCCCTTTTTCTGCGATGCTGGTTCCCTTGCTTTGTGAGGGACTGTCGCAATTTTGACAGTTATGTGAATCGAGCGGTTATACTTGTTCGCGCGTCTCGTGCTGACATTGTGCATTAAAATTGAGAGATTTATCATTGTGAAGATATAAATAAATAATATATATACTTTTGTGTGCGAAAGAAGTATAAGGCATCGGTAAGTTATATAAAGCTTATTTTTTAATAAAATATATTCTTACTATATTCTACAAATATATATATACATATATATATATATATATATATATATATATATATATATATTGTTACGTTCCTGGTTTGAGTCGCGGTCGAGTCTGTCGTGTAAAGGAAAGATCTCATTGTCAAGGAGTTGTTGATGAAGCCACCGTCATTTGGAGTCTGGAGCCAGCTGTTAGGAGCGGACATATTTTTGAATCGTTATTGTGTTTCTGGGGAGCGTCCGAAATGACCACGTTCGAAATGGCCACGGGTAAATTTGAGCACGTTCGAAATGGCCACGTTCGAAACGGCCACGTTCGTAATGGCCACGCGTTCGTAATGGCCACGTTCGAAACGGCCACACGCACACACACACATAGGTTTGTAGCTTTTCACACGAAGCGAGGTGGACGCAGTGATGATAGGCGAACGCGAACGCGGCGTTAATGAAGTATCTAGTAGAAGTAAAATGTGTGTCACTAGTCGCCCTTGAATAATTTTCTGAAAGAAAATTTTTACGAGCGACCAACAGCACACTTTAATTTCACTTTTCTCGCTGTACTTTAAAACACTATAACATTCACTCGGGACTCGGGACTTCCTTCTGGCATCATAGACCTCAGTTTGCCCGCCAAAATTTTGGCGCCCATAATCTGTTATCTGATATACCGTTGCTTTCCTGCGATTACTACTGCGCATGCGCGAAAAAAATCACCCGGCCTACCATCACTGGGTGGACGGGGTGGGTGCGGGAGAGGGGGGGGGCGAAGGCCCCCCTTGCACCCCCCCCGTGTATGTGTGTGTGTGTGTGTGTGTGTGTGTGTGTGTGTTGGTCGTTTCGAACGTGGCCATTCCGAATGTGACCATTACGAACGCGTGGCCATTACGAACGTGGCCGTTTCGAACGTGGCCATTTCGAACGTGGTCAAATTTACCCGTGGCCATTTCGAACGTGGTCAAATTATATCTCGTTTCTTGTTATAATCTGTTGTTGTGTGTGTTCTGTGTGTTTCCGCAATAAAATTTCACATTGTTCTTAAAAGTGTTTAATTATTTCATGCGTCCTGCGAGTGCGCGATAACGTAATATGCCCACTTCGATATATTTTAAAGTCCTCGCTCCGCGAACGCAACAATATACAGGATGTCCGAAAAATCGCCTACTCCACTTCGGGAGGTAATTCGGGAAAGTAACCGTGAAAACAACTGATTTTAAATAATCACGAAAACAACTGATTTCAAGTAACCGTGAAAACAACTGATTTTGAATAATCACGAAAACAACTGATTTCAAGTAGCCGTGAAAACAACTGATTTTGAATAGTCACGAAAACAATTGATTTCAAATAGCCGTGAAAACAACTGACTTTAAGTAGTTGTGAAAACAACTGATTTCTTTTAAAACTAATGTAATCGTATTTACAAATATTGAAAAATTGAAAAAAACTAAAAAAATTAAAATTAAAAAAAAAATTAAAAATAAAAATTTTAAAAAATTTTAAAAATAAAAATGGAAAATTAAAAATTAAATAAAAATAATAAATAAAAATTAAAAAATAAAAATTTTTAATTTAAGAAATAATTAAGAAAGAGGGATGCCAAGCAAATTCTAAATTACGATTTTTGAACATAAAAGTGGCTATAACTCGGAAACGGCTCGTTTCCGGACTTATGTTTATATGAACTTTTTTGCTTGTTTTTGGGTCCCGAATCACTTCCCGAAGTGGAGTAGGCGATTTTTCGGACACCCTGTATATATATTTACATACAAGAGTGCATATTTTTTTTTAATTTTATAGTATTTAAATAATAAATTTTGTTTTTTAGCAAATGTGTTGCTGAAATAAAATATAGCTAATCTTCTAAATGTTATCTATTAATTCCCAATAAACACACAATGTGGATATACATTAAGTAACATAAACATTTCAAATGCATATATATAACAGAGAGAATATAATGAGTAAGAATTATATTTTAAAATAATAGAATCGAAAAAATTCATCTCATAAAAATACAAATAATAAATCTATAAAAATACAAATTCGGGTATAAAGGACTATAAAAAGGGCTAATAAACTACTAAGAGTCTTTTATATTCGAATTTGTATTTGTATATACAGTTTTTTCGAATTTATTATTTTAAAAATATGGAATTGTTAATTGCAAATTACATATTTCTTCTTCGAAACAACTATGTTTTTTCTTTACACCAATTGATTTCTCTCATTATTTTGTACATAAAAGTATTAAGGTAAGATAATCGAAAAATGAATATTTTATTAGATATTTTATCATTTATGTAAAATTAAGATATTATTTCAAGCCTTATAACTCGAAAAGTACTTAACGGAGAAACATTTAATTATACATTTAATGTTTTGGAAAGCTCTCGAGGTCAGCTACAAGAATATGTAATAAAAAATAAGGGATGCAATTTAAAAAAATTGAGGTGGCCTTCACGTGACCTTCAAATGACTCTTCAGTGTCAAACCAATGATACCATCTTATGGCTCCCTCGAAACCATAAAACTGTTGTCTGAAACATTTTTCTCTAAAATGCTTTATTTCCGAAATAATTGCGTACGTAATTAAAATGGCTCACCCTGTATATCTTCGATATATCAGAGAAGTACTTTTGTTGCTGACATTTAGCAGTACGTGTAACATACATCCCCACTAGCACATGAACGGCGGGCGAACGTTTGGTGAACGAATTTTCGTTTGAAGCGCGCGTAATTGTGCACTTGCCAAACCAACCAAACGAAAAAGCTGAAACGTTCCGAGATCGTTCGGAATAATTGAGTATCTTATTCGGCCTTTATATTATAAACTCATCAGCCAATCATTTGCTAACTATTATATACTTTTAATGAACAGTAAAATTTTGCTGTTTTTAACTATAAAGCATGAATACATGATGAGAAAATTATATATATAGTGATCGTGCGCAAAATAACATATATATCAGAAAACGCAGTACAGTGGCTGCAAGTGGCGTTGGTCAAAAAAATGAATGCTCAAGATGCTGCCATGATTTCTATCAGTGATTTACCTAACCTGCTTGTGCATTAGTTCTCGCGTATTTCTTTTTACTCAATAGTTGATGAGTGACCGAATTTACGGAATTTCGATTCAAACTTTCTTTTTTTTCTTAGAAATATTATCAAGTACGATTTGAGCAATAACAAGAAAAATCAAATGCCTTAAATCGCTAGAATTTTTAATGTGTAACGGTCGATGCGCATCAAAATCTGCATGCAACAAAGGATGAAAAAATTTGATTTTTTTTAGTTTTTAGCGGGCACAATCTTTTGTAACTACACAGTGTATTTTCAGTATTCTTTTTCTCATTGCTTTTAATTTTTATGCTTTGTTTGCAAATTATTGCTGGGTTAATTAGTGAAGAATTCTCATAACCTAATAAAGAAGATCTTTAAAAGACCCACTTTTTTCTATTTTATTTTACTGAAAAATTCTTCTGTTACTTTTCTTCTGTTACTTTTCTTTTGTTAAAATGGTCTAGGTAATATTACATTAAGTATTTTAATGTTTATATTTTTTCAAAATATATATTTTTTTGATCACAATGCATCATATAACATTTATATCTTCATCAATTTTTCCCTAATTTTTTATTTGGAAAACTATTCTTTCACATATATAGACCTACAATTTTGATTTGAATTTTGATATGAAAAAAAGAATTAGTATGTTTTATATTAATTAGTATTTTGTAATTATTTTATGTATCAATCTCTCTGCGATAATGAATGTAAACAAAAAATGTAAATTTTTCATTGTAAAACAAGATCTAATAATTCAATGATAATATATATTGTTTTAAAACTTTAATATATAAAAGTTTGCTAATTTTTTGTCGTTTTTAGTTTCAGTTTTTGTGACTTATTCTCTAGAGGTGAAAATTTGAATTAAATTGCTTCATGGAAGGTATAAATACTTATTATTTCTTTCTAAAAAAATAATGTTTGCCTAAAAATAAAATGTTATTTTTAAAACCAAATAATATGAATATGTTCTCACACATTTTAAGAGCAAATTAATTAATTTATTTTTTTTTGACTGAAGTGTTTCATTAAAATTTTTTGAAAAGTTATAACAGATTTTAAGAATCCCTTTGTATAAAAAGTACTACTATTTCAAATGAATATTTAGTAAAATTTTTAATGTTATTCATATTTTATTTTTTTTTGTCTTGTTTCATTTGAATCAATTGCTGACAATTAGACTTCCATTTTCTACTTTACTTAACTATTACAATCTTATTTTGTGTTTTGCCGTTGATCTTACAATTTTTCCGTATTTAAATGATTATTTAATCATACCGTAAACATTATAAAATAAAATGTATTATGTTAATTTAAGTTTAATTGGTCTTTTTACAGCTTGCTTAATTTGTGCATTTCTTATCTAGATCTGAGCCGATACTTTAAAATTTATTCGAATGTGAAAAAATTGAGTTTCCTAATTGTAGTATGAGCAATTTACAGAGATTTGTAGGTTTAAAGTAGATTAGACGACAAGCTAAATCTGAAACTTCAGCAGTGTTTGCTGGAATCATTGAGAGTGATTTGCAATTTTTAGATGAAGAAGTAGATTTATTAACTTCTTTTCATTTAATAGAAAATGACTTAGTTTTAGAAAATTTAAATAGTGATAAAGACAATCAATTGAATAACCTAAATATTTCTAATCAACACAATAATAATTCAAATAATTGTGACAAGCTTTGTTTGTCAAGTGATGGGCTAAGCAATGCTGAAAATAACGATATAGAAATGGATTATATTGAAGAGGACATGATTCGTGTTAGGTATGACTTGTTTAAAGAAAACAACTCTGAAACTTCTAGCTCTAACACAAGTGAGGCGAGTGATACAGAAAATCAGGCCAATACTATGTCTCAAAAATTATGTTTATGGACTGTGCAGTATAATATAACGTTAGATGCGTGTGGAGCATTGCTAAAAATCTTAAAGCCCTCACATCCTGAATTGCCTTTAGATCCAAGAACTCTTATTCATACTCCTAGAGAGACGGTAGTTCAGAATTTAAAAAATGGTTCATATGTTCATGTTGGTTTGATGGCTGGATTACAAAAACGTATAAGAGAAAGTAACCTAAAAATTGATGGCAATACGCATATAGGGATAGACATAAATATTGATGGGATCAATATGACAAAAAGTACAATTACAGATGTCTGGCCAATATTATGTCCTTCTTTGGACTTAAAGGATAGCAAGCCATTTGTGATAGGGTTTTTTGTTGGCACTGGTAAACCTGATCTTCTTGAGGATTACCTGCATTCATTTTTAGTGAAATATTTATAGTTATTAAATGATAGCTTAACTGTTGATAAAACTAAGTATGAGATTTATATTAGATGTTTTATATGTGATGCACCTGTTAGACAATATGTGAAACGTATTGTGGGTCATACATCTTATGACGCTTGTGAAAGGTATAGGCAACCAGGAGATTATAATTTTAACAGAATGTATGCTACCAAAATAGTTGGGCTTAGATCAGATGAGGACTTTATCTATCAATCCGACCCAGAGCATCATGATGGGGTTTCACCTCTCCTAAGATTAAATTTAAAAATGGTTTCTCAGTTTGTTTTTAAGCCATTTCATTTAGTTCTTGAAGGTGTAGTGAAAAGATACTTAAACTTTGTTTTAAAGGGCATGAAATCAAAAATGAAATTAAGAAATGAAAACATTCTTGAGCTCTCTCGGAGATTGGTAGAATTGCGAAAACACATTCCACAAGAATTTGCCCGCAAACCAGTTGGAGTGGAGCAATTAAGGAAATGGAAGGGAATTCAATTAAGATTTTTTTTGCTCTATGGAGAATGTGTAGTATTGAAAGATGCTCTGGCTGAAACTTTGTACAAATTATTTTTAATGCTTCAAATAGTGATTATGATATTTTCTGTACAGAAATTTATTAATGATGAACATTTTTTTTCATTTACCAAAGATCTTATAACTCAATTTGTCACATTATTTTCTAATAATGAGGTATTTGGAGAGAAATTTTGGGTTTACAATGTTCATGGATTATTGCATCTCCATAAGGATGTAAAAAGGTATGGAGAAAACATAAGTGCATTTCCGTTTGAAAGCTATTTGGGAATATTCAAACAGATGTTAAGATTTCCAACTAAGCCAACCCAACAATTGTTGCATAGGCTAGTTAAAAGAAATTTTTTGAATGATTTTTGTGAGAGGGCAGCTGATTTCCAGTCTCATCTAAGACCTAAGAATACTGTACATGGTACCAATAATTATAAGACATTGACATCATCTTTATTTACTTTAAGTTCAGTTCAGGCGAGATAGCAAAGGAGGTGTTGCTTCTGTACATTCTATTCAGAAGTTGGAAAGTGGTGATGTTGTAATTATTGCTAATATTTATGATACAAAAAAAGATTTTTTTTACTATCCATGCAAGTCTAGTTACTTTGGAATTTATTTATATAATCTGGGTGATATGAAATGGACTCAAAGAAATGTTATTATCCCAGTTAATGAAGTAACAATTAAATATGTTGTTCTACCTTATAAGAATGATAATATTGCCATCCCGCTATTGCATTCATTTTAAATAAAATCATTTTAAATAAATTTATTTTAAATAAATTGTATTATCTCTTTATCTATCTATTTATGTATCTATTTGTTTATCTGTCTATCCATTTATTTATAAAGTAAATACATATTGTTATTATGGCTCGATTCAAATAGTTCAATTTCTACAGAAAATAGAACTAGAAAAATACATTATTAATTTTATATAAAAAATTGCAAAGATTTTTCAAATAAACATGATTAGAAATGATCAACCAAAAGAAACATTAACTTGAAGGATTCATCTTTGGAGAAGGCTTATCTTATTTCACATCTTATTCATTTGAATAGTTTGGAAATTATGACAATGGCAAACCCCTGTACTCAGAGGTATGAAAACTGAATATTGATTCGGTGTTATGTAATTTGTTATTATTATAACTCTACTCTTTTTTCCTATTGATTGTGGGGCTAATATTTTGCTATATCTACAATGAAACATATCTTCCTATTAGAATGTATTTTGTGAAAGTCAGCATGCAGAAGAATCAATATCAAATAATGTAACAGACAAAATTATGGCATTGCAGACTAGGAATAAGCACTATTTAAATTAAAATATTTTTTTCATTACTTTAGCTTTGCTCTCTGTGATTATAAATGATTCTAATTTCTATTTCAACTTTACATTTTGAAGATGATTTAAATGAGATTGTTATCATTGATACGCAAATTAAGGTATCTTATATTGAAATTATTTTCCAACGAGATATTATCAGATCATCATTGCATTGGCTAACATTTTTGTTGATTTTGTTTTATATAGCATTTTCTGTTCTCTTTGATGTATGATGCTATTTTATTTTTAATTGAGTGATGCATATAGTTATTTTTATTAATGTCATATAAAGTTTTTTATTTTTATTTATAACTGGCATGCAGTTAAGAATTTGATATTGCTGGTTATTATATTGCTTGTTATAATGTGTGCTTATTCCCTTTTTATGTTTATATTTTTAGAAAAAAAGTATGCAATCGCAGACCTTGAGGTTACTGTTGGTGATGAGAAGCATTTGGATGTGTGCATAATAGCGCACAATTGGATGAATGATGATGGAGCAAATTGTCTTTATCCTACTTATTTAGCCCCTCAAAAACAAGGTATTGCGGCCAAGAAATGTATAGAACCCACTGAAAAATTCAACATTTACCCGGCCACTATTCGTGCTTGATTTGGTAAGATAATTTCTTTTATTGCTCTTTTTTGCTTGTGTAAATTGAAGAAGGATAATACTTTTCTTATTTATGTGTAAGTTCTGTCTCATTCTTTAGTTATTCATTTCTTTTATTTTGATTATGAACACATTGATACCTATTATATTTATTTTTAGTGACATATGAAGAAGCAAGAAGGAAACTGGAATGGGCTGTTGAGAAAACTGATCTAGAATCTGATACAGATAGAGACAAGGCAAGTCGACATTTTCGTAAGAGAAAAATCTTTGATTCGTCATCCGAAGATGAAGGCGATGAAAATCCAATAAAAGCGAGAAAGTCTCAACTTGCCTCACAAAAAGATAATACTTCAAGTAGTTTTACTTTGCCAACATTCAATTTCTTGTCTTTGCTTGGAAAAACAAGTAAATAATTTTACCTCATTTACTTATAACTTGCGATTTTTATCCTAACAGAAACTTTAAGATTTCAAATATTATAAATCTCTTCCTTTAGCGATTTGTTTTTTGAAACATAATGAAAGATTTATCCATTGCTATTTGAATTTTACTTGGAGACTGCTAAAAAGATTACTATTATTATTTGTGTTCTGACAGAGGATTCCAGGAAAGCCAGTGAAGATTCAACACCTTATCTGGCTGTCATAATTAGTTGTACAAGTGATAAAGTGACAAATTTATCTTCTTCAATGTCAATTGAATCACAAAGTAGTACCAAAGAGAATGATAGCTTGGATTTTGGCTCCACCAAAAATGACATTACTAATTGTAAGTCTTAAAAGAGTTCCATAATCTCATCAATACCTCCTCCATGTGATACATTGTTTGAAGATTTAAATATATTAATTACTTTTTACTTTATTCATCTAGCCTTATCTAATAGACCATTATTTAATGTTACCCAGCCGGGCTCCAGTAACAGCAAAAAAGAATTAAAACAGTATAGCAGATCATCTCTTTTCAAGTCCAGCATTAGCCCTAAAAAAACAGTCCAGCTAAGGCAAGAACATACGTAATAAAATTAATGGGAATTATGATAATTTCTTGCAATACTTTTATTGTCACTAATATGAGTTGTATAACAAAATGAATTTAATTTGTTGCAGGGACTGTAAAGCTTCAAAAACTTGCAAAAAAACATTTCGATATTAATAAACACAAAAATAAAATAAGAAAAGAAAATAAAGAAATATTTGAAAAAGGTAATTGACAAAAATAAGAGTCTGACAATTATTTTTTCTTTCATGTTGTTATCAATCATTTCTTATTAATTATTTTACAGTAAAGACAGATAAATCTCGACCTATTCTTGGGATTGCTCATATCAATGAAAAAGTAGAAAACGATAATTTTTTTGCTTCAAATGTTATAAAAAGTGTTAAAAGTCCCTCAAACTCTATTTCAAATGCTCTTTTAACAAATGAAAAAGATGGTAAATTAATGATTGTATAAATTTCAATTGACTGCACCATTGGCAATTTACATGCAGAAACAAAATATGATATAATAGTTTTGAATAAATTTTTTTTTATTTTATATCTTGCTTCTAGGCAACAACATTCATATTTCTAATTTTAAACAAATCCTCGAGCAACAAGCTCCCCACGAGAACATGACCTTGCCTCTGATTTTTGAGAATAACATTAATAAGGATAACTCAGATAATTCTTATAAATCACATTTCAATAGTAAGATATACTGTTTCGTTAATCATTAGCATTTAATAAACTAACGTTTTTCTGTAAATTCTTTGATTTATTTTTAATTACAGATTCAATTAGTCGCCAAAGTCTTGATTTTGTTGATGAAGTCAGCCAATCGACACTGATTGATTCGATGAATTTAAATGAGCAGGAGATTGAGACAATAAATGAAATCACTAACAAAACGGCTATTAATGAACTTACATCTGTCAAGCAGATTGAGAAACAGTTATTCATAAATATTTTTTTATTTCCTAATATGCAATTCTAATAAATATTAAATTATATTTTTAATTTATTTTATCACTTTGCAGAAGTCATGAAACTACAGTGTGAAAAAGTCTGTAGACTTGAAAAGATATATACAAATATATTGGTTTAGGCAGCGCCGGCAAGCGAGACTCGGGCGCCCCGTCGCGCCGCCCCGACTCCCCTCCCAGGGGGGGGCTTTGTCTCGGAGCCCTGTTCACCAAAACCTCCCCCCCCCCCAAAGCTTCAAATGACTGTTGAAGAAATACGTCAACTTTTATTAAATAGGACAGAGGTGCTTCACCATCCAAAAGAGCTCCCAAATTTGCCCTTCCCAACATTTGAAGATGCTAAAACTGCTGAAGATCTCATAAATGGAAATCCTTCCATAAAAGAGTATATTGTAATTTGAAAGATATTAGTATCTAACTTTATTATTGTATGTTTTGTTACTTGAAGTTTTTTACTTTATGTTTTTTAAATCTTAGATAAAAAAATTAATGTTTGCAAGTTCTGGGAAGTGTGAGAAAGATTGCTCAAAGAAAGTTATGACTCTTTTAATAACAAATCACACAGGAACGTTTTTTTAATTGGAAAGGCGGAAAAGGAAAACAGCCATTTGGAGTTGGCATTTAAAGGAAGCAGCAATTAGTAAGTAAAATTGTGAAATTTATGTTCTTATACATTTTATGTTATTTTATATTTTTTGTTAGATTTTGACATTTCGTTGCAATTTTAGCGGCAGTTAAAAAATTAAGAGGAGACAAGCTAGACATAGGAAAGGCAGAAGATGGAATAAAAGAGTGGTTAAAAGAAAGATCTTTCAGGAAGAACAATAGTGGCTTATGAAATAAATTACCAGCTTTTCTATTTTAACATAATAAATTATATATATATATATATATATATATATATAAAAGACAAAATAAAGTCCTAAAACTTGAAAAGATTTTATTAATTCTTTGAACTCGATTAAATTCTAATAAAATATTTTGCGAATATTCCGTTTAGTCTTACGTTCTTTAAACGTTCCGAACGAACGTTTGGAAACGTTTTTGGTGGCTCAGCCGAACTGTTTTCGAACGATTCAAGTTCGATCGTTTACCGAACGTTCTTTCATCATTCGTGTGCCGGTGGGGATGTATTTTATTTATTATGTAACTATGTGACTTATGACATATAATGTTATAACTTTGAGAGATATGTTGCATCTCTGTGTTTGCTGGGAGCAGATGCATTAATATAAGGGATAGACTAAATGAGGTAATTAATCGAAAGGGCGGCAACACCTCATTTTAAATTAATAGCGCGCTTACACGCGCACACACACACACAGCAGAGAGAGTTCGGAGTCATTAAGGGAATTCTGTACTGAACAAGCGAACTCCTACACAATTAGCGCTCTCATCTAATCCTCATCTCTCTCTATCACGTTATTTATAAAGAAGAAGCACTACTTTTTGCACTCTACTTTACCGATATTTCAGGCACATATAGACTGAAATTTTCAGAAGAATATCATTTATTAATTAGGCAATTAAATTCAGTTTTTATAGTTCGACAATCTTCCACGGTGTAGTACACAATCGTGAAAACTATTGTTTTATGTAGTGGATATAATTTGACCACGTTCGAAATGGTCACGTTCGAAACGGCCATGTTCGGAACGGCCACACACACACACACACACACACACACACACACACCCCGGAGGAGTGCAAGGGAGGCCTTCGAACCCCCCTTCCGCTTCGCGTGAAAAGTTACAAACCTGTGTGTGGCCGTTTCGAACGTGGCCAGCTTTGAACGTGGCCATTCCAAACGTGGTCACCCCTCCTGTTTTTTTTCCCCATCCCCTTTTAAAAACTCCAAAAAAAAAAAAAAAATTTTAAAAATTCCCCAAAATTTTATAAAAAAAAAAAATTAAATTTAATATAATATTATTTTATAAATACAAAAAAAAAAAATAAATTTTTTTTTTAATTTTTATTAACAAAAAAATATTTATTTTTTATTTTTTTTTTTTTAAATTTTATTTTTAATTTTTTATTTTAAAGTTTTTTTTTTTTGTAACAAAAAAAAGAAAAAAAATTTAAAACTTTTAAATATTAAAAAATACCCCCCCCCCCCACACCCCTCCCTTTCCCCCAAAAAAGAGCAGCCCCCCCCCCGGTCTTTTTTGACCACACCACCCCCCCCCCCCCCCCCCCCCCCCCCCCCCCCCCCCCCCCCCCCCCCCCCCCCCCCCCCCCCCCCCCCCCCCCCCCCCCCCCCCCCCCCCCCCCCACCCCCCCACAAACCACCCCCCGGACACCCAAAAAAAATTTTACCAAAACAAAATTTTTAAACCAAACCCCCGAAACCCGAACCCCAGATTTTCCAACTAATTTTTTTATAGATTTTTTTTAAAAAAACCCCCCTAATTTAAAAGTCCAACACTTCCCCCTTTTACCCCACTTTTTTACCCCCTACCCTCCCCAAACCCCAAAAACCAAGAAGATACAAAATTCTAAAAAAATTTTTTTGAGCTCTTTTAATTTTAAATTTAAAAAAAAAAAGGAACCAAATTTTAAAAAAATTAAAAAAAATTTTTCTAAAATTCCCCCCACCCCCGATAAACCCCCCCCAAAAAAATTTTAAAAAACTTAAAAAATCCCCCAAATTTTAAAAATTAAAAAAATAATATTTAAATTTTTTAATTTTTTTTTTTAAAAAAAAAAAAAATTTTTTTCAAAAATAATTAAATTTTATTTTAAAAAAAAATTTTTTTTAAAAAAAATAAAAAATTAAAAAATAAAAAATTTTTTTTTATAAAAAAATTAAAAAATTTAAAAAAAAATTTTTTTTTATTTTAAATTAAAAAAAAAACAAAAAATAAAAAAAAAAAAAAAAATTAAAAAATTTAAAAAAATTCCTATTATTAAAAAAAAACCCCGGGGGGGCCCCGGGGGGAAAAAAAAATTTTTTTTAATTTTTTTAGTTTTTTTTTTTCCTTTTTTTTAGTGTCGAAAAAAAAGAAAAAAAAAAAAAAAAAATTAAAAAAAAAAAAAAATTTTTATTTAATTAAATAATTTTAGGAAATAAAAAAAATAAATAAAAAAAAATCTTATTTAAAATAAATTTTTATTTTAATTTTTTTTTTTTTTTTTTTTTAAAAATTTTTTTAAAAAAAAAAAATTTTCAAAAAAAAAAAAAATTAAAAATTTAAATAAAATAAAATTTAATTTAAAAAATTAAATTTATTTTATTTTTCATTTTTTCCACTTCAACCCAATAAAGAAAAGAAAAAAAAAGACAAACCAAACAAAAAATTTTTAATGTGGAAAAAATTTTTTTAAGGGGAAGGGGGCACTAATTTCATTTTTTTTTTAAAAAAAAAAAAATAATAATAAAAAAAAAAAAAAAAAAAATTTTTATTTTTTTTTTTATAAAACAATAATTATAACAACAATAAAAAAAAATAAAAAAAATTTTTTAATAATAATAATAATAAAAATTATTATAAAAAAAATAAAAAAAAAAAAATTTGAATTTTTTTAAAAAAAAAACTTGTGAAATTTTAGGTAGTTACAAAGAGCAAAGCAGAATCTGAGAGAGATAATCTAATAGATTTTTATATCACTATTTTTGTAGACAATACAACAATTATAAGTGTACAGGGTGTAACAAAAAAGTCGGAACACCTGTATTTCAAAACATATGGGTTGTACAGAAAAATATTTTAAATAAAAGTTATAGGGATTGAAATGACCTATTTACTGATCAGTTTGACCTTGGAGTTGTGTGAAGATCACACGAAACTTTATCTTTCTCAAATGCCCCTTCCTTTTCATTACATTTTCTTATAACTTATCTTTCAAAGACACTATAGTGTATAGTAGTATAGTATAGTATTTTTTCATTGAGTACTTTTCGAGTTATAAGGCTTGAAATAAATTTTTTAATTTTATATAAACCATTTATAAAATATTAGTAATATTTAATAAAATATTTAGTAATTATTTATTTTAAAGGAATAACGTCTAATGAACTCGACTTTGACCTTGATATGACCTTGATGTATACACTACTCAAAAGAAAATAGAGAACACTTTTTGTATACTGAAAAATGGGCTATTTAAAAACGATTGTAACTCAGCGAAAAATGATCGTACAAAAATTAAAAAAAAAAGCGTTTTGAAGCTCGAAGTTTCAACTTTGACGTACAGTCGATCATTTTTAAAGATCTTTTTATGTTTTCAATACTTTTCACTGCCCTAAAAAAGGACACACCATTTTTTTCCTTAAAATTACGTATTTTTTACGTTCTATAGCTAGATAAGAAAAATTCTCTCGATAAATTCAACTCAATTTCCAAAAAGTATGACATTTTCTCTACAAAATACTTTTTTTAAAACTTTCTTACGATTTTTTTTGGCTGAGTTATATGACTTTGAAGCTAAACCTGTATTTGTTAGAGCAATTGTCGTTACTCGGCGAAAAATCATCGTACATTTTTAAAAATAGCATTTTCAAGCATGAAGCTTCAGCTTTAACGCGCTATCGATAGTTTTAAAAATTTCTTCATCTTTTCAGTCCTATACTCTAAGAAAGAAACACTGTTTTTTCCTTAAAATTACACATTTTCGACATTCTGCAGTTGCTATAAAAATTTTTTTCTTAAAAAATTTATATCAATCTCCGTAAAAACAACTTTTTTTCTACAAAATTCTTTTTTTAAAAACTTATCTACGATTCTTTTTGGCCGATTTACATGTTTTTAAAAACAACTTAAATTTTATTAAGAAATGACGTTTACCGCCAGCATTAGCGTTACCCAATGTGCACCACGGAGGTCCGGTTTTGCACATCGTGTGTATGTGTGTGTGTGCGTGTGTGTGTGTGTGTGTGTGTGTGTGTGTGTGTGTGGTGGGGTGTGTGTGTGTGTTGTCTTCACGTTTAGTATTGTGTATTGCCTCCTCTCTGCTCAATTACAGCTTGTAATCGCTCTCGCATATTTATGCATATCCAAATTAATTCCTGCGGAATTTCGTTCCAAATTTGTTTCAAAATTTCCGCTAAGTCATTAAAGTTTTGCGATTGTTGTTCTTGACATCTTAATCGTCGTTCCATCTCGTCCCATATATGCTCGATTGGATTTAAGTTTGAGCTGTTTGCGGGATGGTTCAACAATGTAATATTGTGTTCTTAAAGAAAACGGCGAGTTACGTTCGAAAATTTTGAACACACATACAGCAGAGAGGGTTTGGAGTCGTTAAATACTTCAGAAGTGACGAACTACGGGGTCCTTATCTATGCTGTATGACACACACACACACACACACACACACACACACACACACACACACACACACACACACACACACACACGATATGCAAAATCCGACTGGCAACCTCCACGTAGTGCACATTGGATAACACTATGCTGGCGGTAAACGTCATTTTTTAATAAAATTTAAGGTTGTTTTTAAAGACATGTAACTCGGCAAAAAAATCGTAGATAAATTTTTAAAAAAGGAATTTTGTAAAAAAAAAGTTGTTTTTACGGAGATTGATATAAATTTTTTAAGAAAAAAATTTTTATAGCAACTACAGAATGTCGAAAATGTGTAATTTTAAGGAAAAAACAGTGTTTCTTTCTTAGAGCATAGGACTGAAAAGATGAAGAAATTTTTTAAAACTATCGATAGCGCGTGCTGAAGCTTCATGCTTGAAAATGCTATTTTTAAAAATGTCGTACGATGAGTTTTCGTCGAGTAACGACAATTGCTCTGAAAAATATAGGTTTAGCTTCAAAGTCATGTAACTCAGCCAAAAAAAATCGTAGGAAAATTAAAAAAAAAACATTTTGTAGAGAAAATGTTATGCTTTTTGAAAATTGAGTTGAATTTATCGAGAAAATTTTTCTTATCTAGCTATAGAACGTCAAAAATACGTAATTTTAAGGAAAAAGACGGTGTATCCTTTTTTAGTAGTGAAAACATAAAAAGATCTTTAAAAACTATCGATTGTACGTTAAAATTGAAACTTCGAGTTTCAAAACGCTTTTCTTAAAATTTTTGTACGATCATTTTTCGCTGAGTTACAATCGTTTAAAATAGTTCATTTTTCGGCATACAAAAAGTGTTCCCTATTTTTTTTTGAGTAGTATATTATAGAAATTACCCTTCTGAGAAATCTTTATAAGATTTTAGCCGTCACTCGTTGTTTATTAAAAAATTATGAACGAAAAAATTTCCACAAATTATATGCGACTATATAAATTCCTAAGCAATGTTGATTTGACTTCTAAAAAGGTCAAGGTTATTTTAATTTTCTATGCAAAGTGAAGTCCACCTCACATCACCCGAGACAGTGTGAAACGAGATCTACTATTGTATGGTTCCACATAGGTTTGCAACTTTCCATGCGAAGCGAGATCCATCCCACTTCTAAGACAGCGCGAAACGAAGTAGGATATTATTGTATGGTTCCATATGGTTTGCAACTTTCCATGTGAAGTGAAGAACTATAGACCTCGTTTCGCATTAACTCAGAAATAATGTGGGATAGACCTCGTTTCGCATAGAAAGTTGCAAATTCATGTGAAACCATATAATAATAGCCCTCGTTTTGTGCTGACTCAGAGATGGTGTGGGGTGGATCTCGCGTGTATTTTGCAAGGTAAAGCAAAGTTTACTCCGGAAGATAGGGGGAAGATAGGGATATATGTGGGAGGAGGTCGGACGTGTCTTTACGCCCATTTAATCAACGAGCGACAGAATCAATTCGTGACAACGGCATCGATGCATATCCTGTGGAGAGAGCATTCATACATTTTTCAGCCCAACGAATAAGTGCTTGAAAACAATATTCGCAATATTAGATTAGAAATAATAGAACAATATTAGATTAGAAAAATATGCGAGGTGCAAGTGGCGGGATCGGAAATCAACCCGAGTCTTTCGCTTTCCGGGCAATTGCTTTAGACCACTGAGCTATCCAAACCTCACACCTAATGCTGCTTTTTAACACAGTGCGACTTCAGAGCGATGTTAGTATCTTGTTCGATGGATGCAATGCCGATTGTCATGGAGGATCCTTGAAAAAGGTTACTCGCTGACCAAATAAGTGCCGGTGGAAGTATTCGTATACATTGCATTCTGTAAGAAACGACACTGAAGAGCATAACGCCGCAGAGTGGCTACATCCCCCAAGATCCTTATAATAAATACTAAAATCCCCACTGTGCCAAATAGCAATGGCGGATGGATTCTAAATAGGGCCGTGGCAAGCCTCCAAGAAAAAGAAAGATGTATGTAGGAGAAAGTCGGATGTGTCTATACGGTCATTTGATCAACGAGCTTTGAGAGTCAAAGTAAAATATATACGCATGGATACAATGGATTCCGTCCCCCTGCGAGGAGCTCCACTTCCAAAGGATATAACCTAACCTATTTCTGATTCAAATCAAATTTTAATTTTAATTTTAATTTTAATGTCTAAGGAACAATTGAACACTTGTATATAAATAAGAATCGAAAATAATACAATTCATATTTATATAGATTATTATACACTATAGTTCTATCTACACGGTGTCAATAAAATTTACATTCCATTTATAACTTCTTATGTTGATAACTTTTCAACGAATCACAAGCAACGGCTAAAACCTTCTTAGAAGGTTACTTAGAAGGATGACCTCTATAACATATATCAAAATCAAGGTTAACAAAGGTTACTCTCCTGAAGTAAATAATTATCCCTAAAAAATACCTTTTAAAACAAAGTAAAGAAAAAGTGAGTTCATCTAAAAACTGTCTCACAAAAAATAGCTCACAAAATAGATCACAAAAAATTTACAAAAAGTACTAATATTAATTATAAAAAATTGCGTCAAGTTGAGGTGCAATTTCACTTTAACTTTGTTAGTGTTATAAAATTTTATACATATGTGCTTTTATATAATCCGCTAACAAATAGGTAGAAGTTCCGTTTAAAATCTATTACATTTTTGTCATGAAGAAGAACATTTTTTGTTAGAGTTGAATCAATTTTTTTAAAATAATAAAATATTACATCAAATGATTTTTAAATTTTCTAAAAAATTAAAATAAGATTAAAAAAACTTATTAAAAAATTATAAATTTAAAGAAATGAAAGATTACATCAATAATTTTTAAACCTTCTACAAAAATAAAAAAACAAATGTTTTTAAAAATTAAAAACTAAAAAAAATATAAATTTAAAATATTTTAAATAAAAATACTCTGCGCTGCCTAGTAATTATTGAAATAATGCTAGTACAATATGTAATTGCTCATTTATTATTATTGCCAATCAAATTAGCAGCGCGCCGAGTTTTGCAATTAACAATTACATATTTTTTCTTCAAAACAACTATGTTTTTTTCTTTACACCAATTGATTCCTCGCATTATTTTGTACATAAAAGTATTAAGGTAAGATAATCGAAAAATGAATATTTTACTAGATATTTTATCGTTTATGTAAAATTAAGATATTATTTCAAGCCTTATAACTCCAAAAGTACTTAATGGAAAAACATTTAATTATAACGTTTTGGAAAGCTCTGAAGGTCAGCTACAAGAATATGTAATAAGAAATAGGAGATGCCATTTAAAAAAATTAAGATGGCCTTCACGTGACCTTCAAATGAATGAATATTCTAGGTCAAACCAATGATACCATCTTATGGCCCCCTCAAAACCATACAAATCATGTCTGAACCATTTTTCTCTAAAATAAAAAATAAGAGAGATATTTAGGTGCGTAAGATAAAATGGGACATCCTGTGTATATATATATATATATATATATATATATATATACATATATACAGGGTTATATATATATATATACAGTATATATATATATACATATATATATATATACAGGGTGTCCGTCGATTTTCGACCTTAACGAAAAAAATAAGTAGATTGGCTCCAATGATGCGCTATCATTTCACACACCTTGCAAATACTGGTGCGCTTTTTATAGTGGTTTCCTGTCTCAATTTTCAATTTCCACTCTATTCAAAATGTCATTACTATACGCTGAATACATCATAAATGTAAAATATGGTGACAGTAGCTTTACAAAGTGTCCGTGATTGAAAATCCTTCGATAAATGTATTGCCACGTTGATAATGATACGATGATAAAATGCTTCACGAATCCTTTCTTCATCTCGTACGAAAGCGCATTGCTGGACCGATTATCCTGATATTATGCACGACACGCAGTTTCACATAATTATTGCACAACACATAAAATTGTACGGCCACTTGGTTTTCGTTAACGCCTGGGAAATGATTCCATGTAAATTGCGGCCAACCATAGTGCGCAGGCGTCGAACTCACACGTACGCTTACACTCACATGTCCGCTCAGCTGTCAGCTGTAGTTGCGTGCTGCCGGCATACGCAGTGTGATAACAGTGTGCGAGAGCTAAGACGTTTTAATAAAAATCTTGTGTTTGCGTAGTAAATTAACAGTGAAAATGAGGTATATTCTGCAGGAATATACGGATATGATTGTGGCATACGAACTAGCGGAAATACTTATCGTGCGGCCGCAATTTACATGGAATCATTTCCCAGGCGTTAACGAAAACCAAGTGTCCGTACAATTTTACGTTTGTGCAATAATTATGTGAAACTGGGTGTCGTGCATAATATCGGGATAATCGGTTCAGCAGTGCGTTTTCATGTACGAGATGAAGAAAAGATTCGTGAAGCATTTTATCATCTTATCATTATCAACGTGTGGAATACATTTTATCGAAGGATTTTCAATCACGGATCAATTTTTGTAAAGGTACTGTCACCATTAATTTTTTACATTTACGATGTATTCAGCGTATAGTAATGGCATTTTGAATAATTTTCAAATTGAGAGTGGAATAGGTCTGGGGGAAACCACTATAAAAAAAGCGCACCATGCTATCTACCGCAAGGTGGTGTGGAAATGATAGCGCATCATTGGCTGCGTTCAGCAGAAAATGCTGCTTTGCAACAGTTGTAAAATTCGTGAATCTGATTGGTGTATGTTCTTAGATTCAGCCAAAATTAAAAGCATACACCAATCAGGCTCACGAATTTTACAACAGTGGCAAAGCAGCTTTTTCTGCTGAACGCAGCCATTTTCTCGCCGCTAAAAGGACGGGTCATTTTTCGGCGCGGTATTGCGATATATCGTATGTCTCGAGCGACCCGCCCACCGCTTCGCGGCGCGACTAGTATCGGATTACAGTGGGACGACTCTCGTCGTCGCGTGCTTCTATTCACGCAGATTGGCCGATCTTCTTTATTTAATATTTCCGTAATTATTGCGACAATCCCAAAACAATATAGATAATTTCTTCTTAATTTGGGCCAATCTACTTATTTTTTTCGTTAAGGTCGAAAATCGACGGACACCCTGTATATATATATATATATATATATATATATATATATATTATGTTATTATTCATAAAATTTATATATCACTTTTCTTTTCATTTATTATATAAATATATATAATAAATGAAATGTGATATATATACAGGGTGATTCAAAATAAGTATAGTGTCCGTGAAATGACATATTCTTGAGTCAATTCTAAGACGATTTTTCCTTTAGTAAAATTTCGTCCGACGCTTAGTTTTCGAATTATTAAAAGAAGTAATTAATTTATAACGGGTCGGATGCAAGAGGCAGGCAAGGGTGGCGCGGCATCGTCAGACGGGGGGGTTCCCCCCGCGGGGCGATCACTGCGATCAGCTGGTCGCTACATATACACACATGCGAATACATACTTCTCATCTCTCTCTCTCCTTCTCTCTCTCTCTCTTTCATTTGCTTATTTGAAGTTATTATTACTCTTACAAAAATTATTATTTATTTTTATTATTATACATTTTCACTTAAATTATTTTCTTATTCTATTGTACCGTTTTTTTTTTTTTTTTTTGAGAGAGAGGGAAAATGATTTTATGACACACCGGAATTATGTGGGACTCGAGTACTAAGTCCAATTACCCTCGGTACTCCCCTACCCAATTAAAAACCCTTCTCATTCGCTAATTTTCTCACTATTTATTTGACATTCCGAAATTTGTTTTCTTATAACACAAAGAATAGTTATTATTACCTTGTTCGATGTATTGCTGTAATTCTGAGAAATGAATTTTTCCAATAGATCGTACTTTTTCAAATTGAACGTAGATATCACGTTTTAAAGGACAGAGATCCACACTAAATAATTAATCGAAAATTCAACTGTAGCTTTATAAACTTCTTCCATAATCACATTCATTCACTCACTCGATAAGACGAGAAATTACCAATAGACTCTATCACTAATCACTATCACTGTCGGAATCACTCGATTAAAGAAGATACACGTTATTACACGACATGACGACGCGATTAACGTGACGATTTTCCCGGCGACAGCAAACTGCTTGGTTGGCGTTAGGTTGCAATAGCACTAACAGCGCTGTATGAATGTGAACATGTGCTTGATTGACGCGCCATTTGCGTATAATATTATTACCATATGATATTTATACATCGTATGATATCTGTTTTTGTACTAATTAGAATAAATAAATATTTAATACTTTCACTGTTAATGTTAAATATTATTTATTATTAATACTAATATTATTAAATATTCTTAAATATTATTATTAACATTAAATATTTATTTATTATTATTAAATAGTGTTATTAATATTAAATATTTATTTATTATTATTAAATATTATTATTAATATTAAATTTATATATTTATTATTATTAAATATTTAAATTCATCTGATTGAAAATCAATAAAATATGAAAATAATATGAAAAAATATCATTAAAGTTTGGCGTTTCATTCCATTTAGCTTTTTCTTATGTTTTAAAAACGTAAGAAGATGTTCCAAATGTTCAGAAATATTGATCGCTCTGAATTTGTTTTCAAAACCATAAGAAAGCTAAGAGAGATTGAAACGCCAGAATTTAATGATATTTTTTCATATTATTTTCATATTATTAATGATTTTCAACAGTTTAATAAATATTTAATAATAATAAGTAAATAAATTTAATATTAATAATAATATTTAATAATAAATAAATATTTAATATTAATAATACTATTTAATAATAATAAATAAATATTAATGTTAATAATATTTAATGTTAATAATTTTTAAGAATATTTAATAATAATATTTAATATTAATAATAAATAATATTTAACATTAACAATGAAAATATATTAAACATTTATTTATTCTAATTAATTTTAAAACAAATCTCATACGATGTATAAATGTCATATGATAATAATATTATACACTAAATTGTCGCGTCTTCAATCAAGCACATGTTCAAGTTCGACAGCGCTAGCACCCTTTAACCTACCGCAACCTAGCCTAACCAAAACTGTTTGCTGTCGCCGGGCAAATATCGTCGCGTTGTCGCGTCGTCACGTCGTAATAACGTTGTGTTTTCCTTTAATCGAGTGATTTTAATGGCCAACAGTGATTATTGGATAGTGATTGATAGTGATTAGTGAGAGAGTCATTGATAAATTTCTCGTCTTATCGAGTGAGTGAATGAATGTGATTATGTTGAAGTTTATAAAAGAATACAGTTTATAAAAGAAAAAGACACTTTGATTAATTATTTAATGTGATCTGTTCTTTTAGAACGGATATCTACGTTCAACTGAGTAAAAAAGTACGATCATTGAAAAATTATTTCTCAAGAAATTAAAAACTAAAAAAAATATAAATTTAAAATAATCCAAATAAAAATACTCTGCGCTTTGCCTAGTAATTATTGAAATGCTAGTACAATATGTAATTGCTCATTTATTATTGCCAATCAAATTAAGGGCGCCGAGTTTTGCAAAATTAACAATTACATTTTTTTTTCCAAACAACTATGTTTTTTTCTTTTTCACCAATTGATTCCTCGCATTATTTTTGTACATAAAAGTAATTAGAAAAGATAATCGAAAAAATTAATATTTTAATAGATATTTTATCGTTTTTGTAAAATTAAGATATTATTTCAAGCCTTATAACTCCAAAAGTACTTAATGGAAAAACATTTAATTATAACGTTTTGGAAAGCCTAAGGGTAGCTACAAGAATATGTGAAATAAGAAATAGGAGGTGCCATTTAAAAAAATTAAGATGGCCTTCACGTGACCTTCAAATGAAAATTGAATATTCGGTCAAACCAATGATACCATCTTATGGCCGCCTCAAAACCATACAAATCATTCTAAACCATTTTTCCCTAAAAAATAAAAAATAAGAGAGATATTTAGGTGCGTAAGATAAAATGGGACATCCTTGTATATATATATATATATAATATATATATATATATACATATATACAGGGTTATATATATATAGTATACAGTATATATATATATATACATATATATATATATATATACAGGGTGTCCGTCGATTTTTCGACCTTAACGAAAAAAAATAGTAGATTGCTCAAATGATGCGCAATATTTTCCACACCACCTTCGGTAAATAGCATGGTGCGCTTTTATAGTGGTTTCCCCCTCGCCCCACTTCAATTTGAAAATTTTCAAATGTCATACATACGCTGAATACATCATAAATGGAACTTGGTGACAGTACCTTTAAAAAAATTAATCCGTGATTGAAAATCCTTCGATAAAATGTATTGCCACGTTGATAATGATACGATGATAAAATGCTTCACGATTTTTCTTCATCTCGTACGAAAGCGCATTGCTGGACCGATTATCCTGATATTATGCAAACGACACGCAGTTTCACAAGTTGGTGCACAACACATAAAATTGTACGGCCACTTGGTTTTCGTTAACGCCTGGGAAATGATTCCATGTAAATTGCGGCCAACCATAGTGCGCAGGCGTCGAACTCACACGTACGCTTACACTCCTGTCCGCTCAGCTGTCACTGTAGTTGCGTGCTGCCGGCATACGCAGTGGCAGTGTGCGAGAGCTAAGACGTTTTAATAAAAATCTTGTGTTTGCGTAGTAAATTAACAGTGAAAATGAGGTATATTCTGCAGGAATATACGGATAATTTGCGCGTACGCATTTAGCCCAAATACTTATCGTGCGGCCGCATTTACATGGAATCCATTTCCCAGGCGTTAACGAAACCAAACGTAGAATTTTACGTGTTGTGCAATAATATGTGAAACTGGGTGTCGTGCATAATATCGGGATAATCGGTTCAGCAAAGGCTTTTCGTGTACGAGATGAAGAAAAGATCGGAAAATTTTATCATCCATTATTATCAACGTGTGGAATCATTTATCGAAGGATTTTCAATCACGGATCAAATTTTAAAGGTACTGTCACCATTAATACTTTTACATTTAACATAGCCCAGGCATTTTGAATAATTTTCAAATTGAGAGTGGAATAGGTCTGGGGGAAACCACTATAAAAAAGCACCACTATCTACAGCAAGGTGGTGTGAAATGATAGCGCAACATTCGCTCGCGAAAATGCTGCTTTGCAACAGTTGTAAAATCCGTGAATCTGATTGGTGTATGTTCTTGATTCAGCCAAAATGTAAAGCATAACCAATCAGGCTCACGAAATTTTTACAACAGTGGCAAAGAGCCTTTGTGCTGAAACGTTTCTCGCCGCTAAAGGACGGGCCAATTTTCGCGGCACGATATATCGTATGTCTCGAGGACCCCCCGGCGTTTTTTCCCGGCGCGACTTATATGGTTACAGTGGGACAACTCTCGTCGTCGCGTGCTTCTATTCAGCAGATTGGCCGATCTTCTTTATTTAATATTTCCGTAATTATTGCGACAATCCCAAAACAATATGAGATAATTTCTTCTTAATTTGGGCCAATCTACTTATTTTTTCGTTAAGGTCGAAAATCGACGGACACCCTGTATATTATATATATATATATATATATATATATATATTATGTTATTATTCATAAAATTTATATATCACTTTTTCTTTTCATTTATTATATAAATATATATAATAAATGAAATGTGATATATATACAGGGTGATTTAAAATAAGTATAGTGTCCGTGAAATGACATATTCTTAGTCAATTCTAAGACATTTTTCCTTTGTTAAATTTCTCCGACGCTTAGTTTTCGAATTATTAAAAAGAAGTAATTAATTTATAACGGGTCGGATACAAGAGGCAGGAGGTGGCGGAGTCATCTCAGACGCGGTGCCACGGGAGCGATCACTGCGATCACAGGTACAGCTACATTACACACATGCGAATACATAATTCTGCTCTCTCTCTCTCTCTCTCTCTCTCTCTCTCCTTCTCTCTCTCTTTCATTGCTTATTTGAAGTTATTATTATTTACTAAAAATTATTTTTTTTTTATTTTTTACATTTTCACCTAAATTATTTTCTTTTCTATTGTACCGAGAGAGGGAAAAGCATTTTACCCTTACCGGGCGATCCGGTGAGTTATGTGGAACTCGAGTACTAAGTCAATTACCAACTTTCCTACCACTAAAAACCCCTCCATTCGCTAATTTTTCAACCACTATTTGTTTGACATTCCGAAATTTGTTTTCACATAACACCAAAAGAATAGTTATTATTACCTTGTTCGATGTATTGCTGTAATTTCTTGAAAATGAATTTTTCCACAATTCGTACTTTTATTCAAATTGAACGTAGATATCACGTTTTGAGGACGAGATCCACCTAAATAATTAATCGAAAATTCTTTTTTTTTTATAAACTGTATTCTTTTATAAACTTCACATAACACTTCATTCACTCACCGAAAACGAGAATGTTCCAATGACTCTATCCTAATCACTATCAACATGTCGAATAATCATTTCTGGGTTAAAAACCGCCATTAAAGAAAAATGTCACGTGATTACACGACATGACGACGCGACAACGTGACGATATTTACCCGGCGACAGCAAACTGTTTAAGGTGAAAGTTGCAGGTTGCGGTAGGTAGGACTAACAGCGCTCGATGGGAACATGTTGATTGAAGACGCGCCAATTTAGCGTATAATATTATTTTCCATATGATATTTATACTCGTTGATATCTTTTTAAAATTAATTAGAATAAATAAATATTTAATACTTTCACTGTTAATGTTAAATATTATTTATTATTAATACTAAATATTATTATTAAATATTCTTCAATATATTATTAACAATAAATATTTATTTATTATTATTAAAGTGTTATTAATATTAAATATTTATTTATTATTATTAAATATTATTATTATTAATATTAAATTTATATATTTATTATTATTAAATATTTAAATCATCTGATTGAAAATCAATAAAAATAAAAATAATAAAAAATATCATTAAATTTGGCGTTTCCATCTATCTTGGCTTTTTTCATGGTTTTAAAAACGTAAGAAGATGTTCCAAATGTTCAGAAATATTGATCGCTCTGAATTTGTTTTCAAAACCATAAGAAAAAGCCAAGAGAGATTGAAACGCCAGAATTTAATGATATTTTTTCATATTATTTTTTATTAATGATTTTCAACAGTTTAATAAATATTTAATAATAATAAGTAAATAAATTTAATATTAATAATAATATTTAATAATAATAAATAAATATTTAATATTAATAATACTATTTAATAATAATAAATAAATATTTAATGTTAATAATATTTAATGTTAATAATTTTTAAGAATATTTAATAATAATATTTAATATTAATAATAAATAATATTTAACATTAACAATGGAAATTATTAAACATTTATTTATTCTAATTAATTTTAAAACAAATCTCATACGATGTATAAATGTCATATGATAATAATATTATACACTAAATTGTCGCGTCTTCAATCAAGCACATGTTCGACGTTCGACAGCGCGTTAGTACCTTAACCAGCCCGCTCTTTTTGCCGCCAAAAATATCGTCGCTTTGTCGCGTAATAACGTTGTGTTTTTCTTTAATCGAGTGAATTTTAATGGCCAACAGTGATTATTCGATAGTGATTGATAGTGATTAGTGAGAGAGTCATTGATAAATTTCTCGTCTTATCGAGTGAGTGAATGAATGTGATTATGTTGAAGTTTATAAAAGAATACAGTTTATAAAAAAAAAGAATTTTCGATTAATTATTTAATGTGGCTCTGTTCTTTAGAACGTGATATCTACGTTCAACTTGAGTAAAAGTACGATCTATTGAAAAATTTTTCTAAAGAAATTGAACAATACATCAACAAGGAATAATAATTATTCTTTGGTATTGTGTAAAAAAATTTCGGGATGTCAAATAAACAGTGGTAGAGAAAATTAGCGAAAGAAAGGGGTTTTTAGTGGGTGGAGTACCGAGTTGATAATTCGACTTGGTACTGAGTCCATAACTCACCGGATCTGGTGTATGCATAAAATGCATTTTCCCCCTCTCGTAAAAAAAAAAAAAAAAACGGTACAATAAGAAAATAATTTAAGTGAAAATGTGTAACAATAAAAATAAATAATAATTTTAGTAAGAGTAATAATAACTTCGAGTAAGCAAATGAGAGAGAGAGAGAGAAGAATTATGTATTCGCATGTGTGTGTATGTAGCGACCAGCTGATCGCAGCGATCGCCCGCGTAAGCACCCGCGTCTGACGGTGACTCGTGCCATCCTTGTCTGCCTTTTGTATCCGACCCGTTTAAGTTAATTACTTCTTTTTAAATTCGAAAATTAAGCGTCGGACGAAATTTTGCCTAAAGGAAAAGTTGTCTTAAAATTGACTCAAGAATGTGTCATTTCACGGACACTATACTTATTTTGAATCACCCTGTATATATATATATATATATATATATGTGTGTAAAAATTTATTTTTAATACAAATATACATAAATTTACATGTATCGTATATGTATCGTATTCTTCCTAATTAAATATAAAAAAATAAATAATAATAGCACAATAATAATAATATAAATAGTAATATAAATAAATAATATAATATAATAATTAATAAAAATAATATTAGATTGACAAAAGTCGGGAGTAACAACGATAACATAATGTAAGTAAAAATAACTTTTTGCGCAGCTATATAATTATAATTATATGATATTTTGTATATAAATAATTAATAAGAGTAAATATTAGAATTGCGCAACAACATAACATAATATAAGAGTGAATATTAGAGCTGCGCAGCAACATAACATAATGTAAGAGTGAATATTAGAGCTACGCAGCCACATAACATAATGTAAAAGTGAATATTAGAGCTGCACAGCAACATATCATAATGTAAGAGTAAATATTAGGACTGTGCAGTAACATAACATAATATAAGAATGAATAATCTTCTGCGAGTCACATAATTATCATTAAATAGTATTTTTACAATCATATAAATGTTTATACACAATATTTGCTACAATTAGTCAAGAATGATCGTAGAAATACCATATAATCATAATTTTATGGCTACACATAAGATTATATTCTCTCATATTATATTATATCACATTATTTATTATTATGACTATGCTGCAAATAAAAATAATTATTATTAATATATAATACAACAATAATATAACATAATGTAAGAAAGAATCTTATGCGTAGTTACACAATTATGATTATATGGTATTTCTGCAATCATAGAAGTTTATATATTTGTAGCTAAGAATGATTGTAGAAATATCATATAATCATAATTATATGACTATGCAGATGATTATTTACTCTCGCATTATGTTATATTATTTATGTAAAAATTTATATATTTGCAGCATAGTCATAATAATAAATAATATAACAATAATACAGGGTGTCCGTCGATTTTCGACCTTAACGAAATAAATAAGTAGATTGGCTCAAATTAAGAAGAAATGATCTATATTGTTTTGGGATTGTCGCAATAATTACGGAAAAATTAAATAAAGAAAATCGGCCAATCTGCGTGAGTAGATTAGCGTGCGGCGACGAGAGTCGTCCCACTGTCCGATACTAGTCGCGCGGCGAAGCGGTGGGCGGGTCGCTCTCCGAGACATGATGGTGGTTTGCGATATATCGCAATACCGTGCCGAAAAATGACGCATCCTTTTAGTGGCGAGAAAATGATGCTCTATCATTTCCACATCACCTTGCGGTAGATAGCATGGTGCGCTTTTTTTATAGTGGTTTCCCCCATAGGTCTATTCCACTCTCAATTTGAAAATTATTTAACTGATCAATTAACAACACTCGTTTGCTATCGGGCTCGTGCGCTATCGGAACCCGTTCATTTTCAGCACGGTATTGCGATATATCGCAAATCACCATCATGTCTCGAGCGATCCGCCCACCGCTTCGCCGCGCGACTAGTATCGGATTACAGTGGGACGACTCTCGTCGCCGCGCGCTTCTACTCACGCAGATTGGCCGATCTTCTTTATTTAATTTTTCCGTAATTATTGCGATAATCCCAAAACAATATAGATCATTTGTTCTTAATTTGAGCTAATTTACTTATTTATTTCGTTAAGGTGAAAAATCGACGGACACCCTGTATAACATAATGAGAGAGAGAATCTTCTGCGTAGCCACATTATTGATTATATAGTATTTCTGCAATCATAGAAGTCTATATATTTGCTGCATAGTTAAGAATGATTGTAGAAATATCATATAATCATAATTATATGGCTACGCAGAAGATTATTTTCTCTCATTATGTTATATTATTTATTAATATGACTTTGCTGTAAATAAAAGTAATTATTATTAATAATAATATATTAATAATAATATTAATAATAAAAGAGAGAAAAGCTTACCTGTTTAGAAACATTCTTCAGATTCATATTTCCATATCCATATTATCTATGTTTTAAACTTTTTCAATAACTTTATTGACAACAATTTATTTATATCAATAATAATTTGACATGTAGGGTTATGTTGTCAATTACGAAGCGCCAGGCGCCAGCGCCTCCGCCATCTGTTGTCGACAGCGGCAGTACGCCAAATTTTGTTCTATATATATCGTTTGATGATGACGTGGACGTTTCTTAATCGTATTTTCACGATTTTAGATTAGAATTATATATCGCGAATTATATATTTCCACTTCTACAGTTCGTAGAGTAAAAATAAAGATACTTTTACTATATTATTCGAACATAAGCTATCGATTGAGCCTAATAAGAGCTCGATCCGTTCAGCGGTTATCATAATATAATAATATAAAATAATCTGCACTGGTCTCAATTTCCCGTCTCGCGTAAAGAGACACGGCGCGCGTCTTGCTAGAGAGATGAACTCGACACAAGACACTACCGTGTCTCTTGATTTTATGTGTTTTCTTTACACCAATTCTTCTTATTATTTTGTACATAAAAGTATTAAGGTAAGATAATCGAGAAATGAATATTTTATAAGATATTTTTCGGTTTATGTTAAATTAAGAAATTATTTCAAGCTTCCTAATTCTGAAAGTACTTAATGAAAATAACTTAATATAGTGTTTTGGAAAGCTCTCGAGATAATCTATTAGGTGTACAAATAAGTTTCCGCGGTTTTTTATAAAAAATTAGGAATTTATTGTGAAGGAACGGTACATTACGTTTTATTCAAAATATTTTCCATCACTTGTCACTACTTTTCTCCATCTTTCTGGCAGCATTCGGATACCACGTCGGAAAAACTCTTCATCTTTTGATGCTATCTACAAATCTACCCAATTTTTGATATCTTCATATGGTGTAAAGCGCTGCTCAGACAGACCATGTGTCATCGACCGGAACAGGTGATAATCAGAAGGGCCTAAGTCTGGTGAATATGGCGGGTGGGGTAAAACTTCCCACTTGAGTGTTTCCAAGTAAGTTTTTACCGCCGCCGCAACATGTGGACGAGCATTATCGTGTAGGAGAATAATTTTGTCGTGTCTGGAGTAGTAATGGGCGCGTTTTTCCTTGAGTGCCCGACTCAATCTCATTAATTGTGTTCGGTAGAGAGCTCCAGTAATGGTTTCGCTCGGTTTGAGCAACTCATAATGCACGACACCAAGCTGATCCCACCAAATACACAGCATAAGTTTTTTTCCATGAATATTCGGCTTAGCTGTCGATGTTGATGGTTCAGCTTAACCCATGACTTTCTCTTCTTTGGGTTATCATAGTGGATCCATTTTTCGTCACCAGTGACTATACGATGCAAAAAACTTTTTTTTATGCCTGGCAAGCAGCATTTCGCTCATGCATAATCGGCGTTCAACATCTCTCGGCTTTAGTTCATATGGAACCCAATTTCCTTGTTTTTGAATCATTCCCAACGATTTTAAACGATGTGAAATTGCTTGTTGAGTCACTTGTAATGTAAGTGCAAGTTCTTTTTGCGTTTGGGACGAATCTTCCTCCAATAATACTGCCAATTCCATGTCTTCGTACACTTTCGGCCTTCCACTGCGTTCTTTGTCCTCCACGTCAAATTCACCATTCTTAAATTTTTGAAACCACTCCTGACAACTTCTCTCACTTAAAGCAACCTCACCATATGCTTCTAGAAGCAATCGATGCGCCTCAGCTGCAGATTTTTTCAAATTAAAGAAGTAAATCAAAAGTTCCCGCAAATGACGCTTATTCGGCACAAAACTTGACATTTTCGCACGAAAAAAATTACGTGATGCTGATACGGAATCACTAATACTTCAAGGTTATGGTGTTGCCAGATGACGAAACTTGGGATATTACGTTTTACATCTGACAATTTCAACAAATTTAAAATGACTTTGTTCTGACCTTGGCGATGCTATCCAAGGTCAACCTGAGATAAATATTTACATTTACACAGCCAATCCCAAATGACTTGACCTTGACATATATTGTCAAAGTCAATGCTTTAAATAACATCCAAAAGATTTTAGGCGTCACTCGTTGTTTATTAAAAACTTATAAACAAAAAAATTTTCACGACCTGTGAAAAAAACTTTATGTCTAATTATATATAATATAATTGTATATAGATTTTAATCTATCTAATCATATATATATATATATATATATATATAATTATTTTTAATTATATATGATCAGATGGCATTATACATCTTTTATGATACATAAATATATAAAATATTTAGCCCAACATAATTAAATAATAATATAACTTACCCACACAGCAATATGACTTCTAAAAGAACTCTTAAAGAGTTCTCACGTAAGATTTAGACATCCGATATCTTCTGAAAGAAAACTTAATGACTTCAGAAAGTAGTAAGACTTCTTCAAAAAGGTATCTTAAAGACTTCTTTTTTCTGATTTCTTAAAGACGACAAAAACTCTTTTTTTGAGAATTGATGTTTCGGAAATGATATTTTTATTTCAATACATATGTATTGAATCAATTATTAATTATTATCAATTATTAATTAAATAAACGGCGATTCTTCCGAAAACGGCCGCGCTCCGATTTTCTTCAAATTTTGTAAACAGCTTCCATTTGGATAGAAAAGAAGTATATTAAAAGGATTTTTGGCGACTCAAAGGTTAACACACTTTTTAAATTATTTTTTATATTTTCTGTATATTTTAATATACAACGTTTTGATGATGTTTACTTTGACATATATTAACATAAATGTCATTCTAAATAAGTATTTAAAAGTTTTAACCATCGCTCATTATTTATTATAAATTATAAACAAAAAATATTATAAATTATATGTAATTTTCGAATATCATGTATATAATATGTAATAAAATTTACATTATTGATATGAAACTGTATAATAACATTCAAGAAATGCATAAACAGGAAACGACTCCAAAATATTTGTTTAATAACAATAAACGAGCGAGATATTAATTTTTTAAGATTACACTGGAACTATCCTAATTACATGATTTTATATAACTTTATATAAAAAAAAATAACTACTTTGGGCGATAGACATTGGGCTACGCTACCGACAGTGCCGCCCGACCCCTCTCCGCGGGGAAGGCGGCTTAACGGGCGCGCTAAGCGCGCCCTACCGCCTTCCCCGCTCCGAGGGGCGCGCTCCGCGCCTCTTCCTAATCGCGTAAAAACAGTATGTTCTTAAAATACAAAAAATAATTTAAAAAGTGGCTTAACCTTTGAGTCGCCAAAAATCCTTTTAATATACTTCTTTTCTATCCAAATGGAAGCTATTTACAAAATTTGAAGAAAATCGGAGCGCGGCCGCTTTCGGAAGAACAGCCAAATAAACTAGTATAATAGATATAATAGATAAAATTTAATATAATAGATAATAGATAAAATTTACTGTAATTAAATTATAGGTTAGATTGCACTAAAGCGTTTCACTAGACAGCATACAAATATCTGAAGGACATCTATAAAACGATCATTAAGGATATTGAGGATATCCAGATGATCCGTTTTATGTTCTTCGGACATTCAAATAGACGTCCATGGTATATCTGTTTATGAAATTGGTGGACATGCTTTAATCCTTAAATAATAATATAATTTATCTATTTCATATAAAATTTTATATAAAAATTTCATATAAAAACTTTATTTATAATTTATACTTGCATATTGCATTTTACATTTTAAAATAGATAATGAACGAATTATTTTTGTTTATTTGCCAGACATTTACTTGTTCGACTTATAAAATCAATTTAATAATTTGATACTCGTGCATTTAGATTAAAAATTAAATTGAACAGTATATTTTTAATCTTATTTGTTACCTTTTGCAAACTTTATATAATTCTCATAAGTTAAATAGGAGAAAGATAGCGCATCGCACGTCGCGTAGCAGTAAGCGAATGAATTAACACATCCTTGTGTGTTCGCGCGAAACTTTGACCTCCAAGACCGGACATTGTGTGGACGTTCAAATATTGACCGTTAACGGATATTTCAAATCAGATGTACGATGGACATTCATTCCATGGACGTGCGGACACAAAATGGGCATAAAATGAATAGGATTTCGTGTGCTGGTTGGATATATGACGCGCATGTAGAAGTAAATTCAGTGGAAGCCATGAGTCAGTCTAAAACTCGTCATAAATGAGATAAATTGTAGTCTAAATTAAGAAGTCCTTTTGATGAAAAAAAAATTCTTCATTTTGATGTCTATAAGAAATCTTGTTCGCAGTTCTAAAAGAAAAAGAGTTCTTAAAGATATCTTTCAGCGTTATGTGCTGTCTGGGTATCTATCTATTTCACATAAAACTAAAAATTTTGTATATATATATATATATATATATATATATATACAGGGTGATCCCGAAAAACCTTCTGTCTGTAAAATGATGTATTCCTGACACCATTCTAAAACAATTTTTTCTTTACCAAAATTTGATTTGAAGCGTAGTTTTTGAGTTATAAGCAAAAGTTGCATGAGTCACTAACTATTTTATCTTATAACATAAAATTATGCTTTAAATAATATTTTGATAAAGAAGAAAATATCTTAGAATTATATCAGGAATCCTTTATTAACGTAATAACTTTTAATAATTAACGTTATTATAAGGAACACGTATTCCTGATGTAATTCTAAGGCATTTTCTTCTTTACCAAAATTTTATTTAAAGCATAATTTTATGTTATAAGATAAAATAGTTAGTGACTCATGCAGTGGTAATCACCGCATGAGGGACCGCCTGCCTTCTCTACCCGACGCATGATTTATTATTTTTGCTTATAACTCAAAAACTACGCTTCAAATCAAATTTTGACAAAGAAAAAATTATCTTAGAATGGTGTCAGGAATAATACATCATTTTACAGACGGAAGGTTTTCGGGATCACCCTGTATATACAGGGTGTTCCATTTTAAGTGTTCATATATATATATATATATATATATATACATATACACATATATATATACATATATATATATATATATATATATATATATTGAATTTTACAGCTTAAGTATAAGATGAACTAATGATGAATTTTCATTTATTCATCCGACATTTGCCCAACCTATAAAATCAATTTAATATCTGAAATCTGAAATTCCTTCACTGAGGAACTTGTATCAGAAATTAAATTTGAAGCAAAATATTTTTATTCATATTTGTCATCCTTTGCAAGCTTTATATAATTCTTGTAATTAAACTTAAATACGAGAAAGAAACGTTATGTAGCGGTAAACGAACAAATTAGTGATCATATAAAATCATATATATGTATATATGATTACAATTGTATATGTATATATGATTATAATTCTATAAATATATGTAACTATATCAAATTGGTACAATATATATATAGATTTATATAATTATATTAAATTATATATAATAATAAATAATAAGATATATGTATTTATATTATTATTTATATGTAATTTTATTAAAATATTTGCAACTTTATATCGAATTATATATTTAAAATTCGAATATAATACTTGAGCAAAATTATATTGGAATTCCCGAGTATAATATTTATTATTTATATTTATTTTTCATTTTTAATAAGAAATATTTAATAAATTATTTAGAGGTGGTATGAAGTGGAAAATTTTGTGTGGAAAGTTGCAAACCTATGTAGAACTATACAATAATAGACCTTGTTTCGCACTGACAAGGGGTGGTGAGAGGTGAATCTCGCTTCACGTGGAAAGTTGCAAATCTATGTGAAATCAAATCTATGTAAAACTGTATAATAAGAATCTATTATTGTATGATTCTATTTATTATTGTATGATTATTATATGATATACATACACAATTTGCCGATTTATTATAGTTACATATATTTATACAATTGTATACAATTTGCCGATTTGATATAGTTACGTATATTTAAACAATTGTATACAATTGAGCCGATAAAAAAAATTCTAATTTAATTGTATTTAAAAATATATAATTACACCTAATCATATATAAATATAATATAAATATATATATATATATATATATATATATACTGTAATATGAATTTTTTAATAAACTAATATTGAAAAAAGAAAGAAGTGTTGTTGCTTCTCTGCGCTCCAACTATCGCGCATTGCTTATGTCATTTTCTTTTTAATTTTTAGACATTTATTATTTAACTTGCACTTTATTATTTGTTACTAGTCAAAATGCGGTTAATGATACATGTCATTAATATCGCAAAGCATCACTAGCATAATCTTCTGTCGAGAGTAGGAACTGTATGTTCTCTTTCTATGTGTTATGTACATATGTGTTGATGACGGTGATAAAGTGATATTTTCTTAAATGAAAATTTCAATATTGCGTCATATAATATTTCCGTTTATAGGTCATATAGCATAAAAATAAAGATACTTTCTTGATATAATTTGAACTCGCTCTATCGATTAATCCTAGTAAGAATTCGATCCATTAAGCCGTTATTGAAATCCGGTAATCTGAGTTATTTTCAACTGTCCGATAGATACATGGAATGTTTCGCATGAACTTAGCGCGAAACACTACCGTAACTCTTGATATAATGTTATTGGCAGAAATATTTCAAAAAATTAGGTTTTTGTAATAAATTCATGAAATTTGCCGAAATTGCCGTTTTTGAACTATTTAATTATAAATTAGTAGAAAACTTGACGTGCTGGGGAGATTCTGCGACCAGATTCTTTTTCAGCATCAAAAAACTTATCAGATTTTTACTCTACTTTTTGTAACTAACCTTCACATTGACCTTCGCAGGCCTATGTATTCAATACTCAACTTCTCAATATTGATAAGTATATGTATATATTTCAGAATACATTTAATTTTCGCTTCTTTATAAATGATAGATACTGATTAAGATGAATACTTGAAATTTTTACTTAACTGAAATATTAGAAACTTTTACTTACCTGCCGAAACAAAGAATTCCAATGAATTACCAAAAATCGGATAGCCTAGTGGTCCAGGGATAAGATTAATAAGTTGCCCATTTCTTCCATGATGCACATAATAATTATATACTAATAAACTAAGAATAGATAATAAAAATATAATAATAATCATCTTTGATTCGATGTGTCGTCTAATAAAGTTCAATCTTCTTGAATTTCCTCTGATCTATGAATTACATATCATGACATAGATAATATATTCGCTTTATCAAAATAATAATTACTTTGATATATTAAATATATACATCAAGATAAGATTAAGATAATTATAAATAAAATGAAATGTACTAATTATATATTTTTTATAGTTAACATATTATTTACATTTAATATAATTAATACATTTATATTTAATATAGTTAAGTTACACTTACATTTACATTCAAAAAAATTATTAGAAATGTGACAATATAATCAAAATTCACACTTTAATTCAGAAGATTCAATCTCTCTCTCGATATAATTATTGCGATTTAATTATTTCGCAGCAGTAAATTATTTTTATGATAAGGTCTATTTACACATATCTATGACGTATCAGTGCCGTATCAATTCAGTTTCGTGATTTTCTGTCAGTATTAGTGATGATAAATATCGTCCCTTTGTTTTTAGATGGACGTGTTTACACATATCCGAGTATTGTATTTGAATTTTTCAGTTTCAGTTCAGTATCCGCATAGTGACATTATGTTTGTTGTAAACGATATTTTTGCTTTTTCACGGATACATTACGACTGTCAATAAATTTATTTATAGAGTATTTGGTGCCAAGCAGATCATTTGGATCAAATCGTGGATTTAGATGAAAATAAAATATTGTATTGTGTAATTTTATGATAAAATTTTACAGCAAAATTATGCTTAATATAATATTTTATTTGCATCCAAATCTATATTTTGACTTTAAAAAAATGATTGCTTGATGATTTGCTTCACATGGAAAAATCTTTAGAAGCTTATACTCATATAGCCTATATTCGTATAGACATTTTTAGGCTTGTAAAAATGAATGACGAACAACTCATTGAATTAGTGCGTCAATATCCGGTGCTATATGATTTATCACATCCTAAATATGGACACTTTTTTCAAACTCGATTTGAAGGAAGATTGAAACAGATATGAAAGAAGATGGCAAATATCCTGTATTACATTAATATTTTTTTATTTCAGACATATTATTTATCAGAATAAATACATATACAACATATTACAGTATTATAAATATTTTGAAACATATTTTACTCTTAAACTGTATGTTGCCTAATCATTGTTAATTTATCGTCTGTAAACTAACATCTTAAAAATTACCAAGTAAGTTTAAATTGATCAAACTATACGGATATATGTGAATAATCATCACTGATATTACTGACACGATACTGATACGGCACTAACACGTCATAAATATGTGTAAATAGACTTAAAAATCTGCAAATGGTATTTCTTTCCTATTTTTAAATAAATACAATTATTATTTTCAGTTTACTTCGAAAGAGATGAGATACTCAGAACAAACATAAAGGTGATTTCCTTTGAAATTTTGAACACATTATAATCTAAAAAATCTAAATCAATAGAGATAAACTATAGAGTATTTTTTTTATTTTATTGCATCTAAATTAAAAAATATATATAATTAAATTTAAAATTTTTATTTAATAAGGAAATCCTACATAATATTAGGCAGATGATATAACAACTTTTTTAACTTCCTAATAAACTTTTAATCACTTTATTCATCGAGTTTGTTGAAAATACATAAGATAGTGACCATCAAAGAATAAAAAATTTTAAATTGATTAACTTTTACTCACATAATTTTTTCCAAAATTTTCTTCTAACTTTAAACTCTCGTCTATTTTTTTCAATAGATGAGAAATTTTATGTATGATTGTCCACAATAAATTCCTTTTAATTAATTGGATATGATATAATATTGTTTTATAGTTCTATATTTAACTTTCAGAGATATCTGGACACAAAACTGCGGATAAAAATGATAATAGTACACAACGTCTTAACAGTGAGATTCGCACATAACTACTAACTGCTCGATGAATAATAACAGTGGAACAACATGTTATTTCTCCTATCTCGGCATAGTAGGAGAATTAGATTAGCGGGAATACTTCCAATTGGAATTATTTCATAAATTCTACATGTTGCATCAGATTATTTTGTCCATTGGTTATCAATATCAGAATATCAGTCGATTGAAGCGTGCTATGCAGATCCTCTGTTTTGCTGATAAAAGCATACACACACACATATGTATATATATATATATATATATATATATATATATATACAGGGTGTCCCATTTTAAATTACACACCTAAATATCTCCCGAATAATACGTTTTATAGAAAAATGTTTCAGATAAAAGTTATATGGTTTCAAGGGTGCCATAAGATGGTACCATTAGTAATTTGCAATTAACAATTCCATATTTTTTCTTCGAAATAATTATGTTTTTTTTACACCAATTGATTTCTCTCATTATTTTGTACATAAAAAAATTGAGGTAGGAAAATCGAAAAATGAATATTTTACTAGATATTTTATGATTTATGTAAAATTAAGAAATAACTTCAAGCCTCATAACTCGGAAAGTTCTTAATGAAAACTAACTTAATTATAGTTTTTTGGAAAGCTGTCGACATGAGCTATAAGAATGTGCGAAAATATACAGGGTATTCCATTTTAAAAAATTGAAATGACCTTCACGTGATCTACAAATGACTCTTCAAAGTCAAACCAATGATACTATCTTATGGCCCCCTTGAAACCATATAACTTTTATCTGAAACATTTTACTATAAAACGTATTATTCGGGAGATATTTAGGTGCGTAATTTAAAATGGGACACCCTGTATAGGGTGTTTCAGACCATCTTGTACTACACATTTAAAACTTGAGAAGTGATTATTTCAAAAAAGTAAAAACATTTTCTTTAATAAATCGGATGTGCTTTGTCAAATGGTGATATTTTCAACTTCTGGTTCCGACCGGAAATAAGCAATTTAGACTGGAAGTGCATTTTTTTAAAATGGAACTTTCTATTTTTCATTGCATATTCATATAGCTTACCTCAAGAGCTTTCCAAAACACTATAATAAATTATTTTTTCATCAAGTACTTTTTGAGTTATAAGGCTTGAAGTCATTTCTTAATTTTACATAAACCATAAAATATCTTGTAAAATATTCATTTTTCGATTACCTTATCTTAATACTTTTATGTATAAAATAATGAGAAGAATCAATTGGTGTAAAGAAAACATACAGTTGTTTTTAAGAAAAAATATGGAATAGTTAATTGCAAATTACATATTTTTTCTTTGAAACAACTATGCGTTTTTTTTATTATAGCGTTTTGGAAAGCTCTTGAGGTTAGCTACAAGAATATGTAATATATAATAAAAAATATATATATAATAAAATAAATATATATATAATAAATATATATATAATAAAAAACAGAGAGTGCCATTTAAAAAAATTGAGGTGGCCTTCACGTTACCTTCAAATAATTATCCACGGTCAAACCAATGGCACCATCTTATAGCCCCTTCGAAACTATGCAACACATGTCTGAACCATTTTTCGATATTTCGCTTACGAGAAAATTGACCGTATTGTTTAAAAATGGGTCACCCTATATATCGAAAATCATTGAAGTCCAGTGATGACGATGATACAATTTAATCCGAGTTCTCAATTCGAGAAATGTTTAACCAATCAACTTGCAGTTTTTATGGAAAAGCAACAAATTTAATAACTACGGGTTTCTCGGATCGAGATTTTGGATCGAGCTCTAGCATCGTGGATATTGGACTTTATGATAATTACTCATGAAGTAAACACAATAAAAGAACTAACTACATTTATGTTATTAAATAAAGTTATAATATATTAAAGTAGATAATATATTAAATTTCATTTATTATTGATAATAAAAAATGCTAAATACAATAAATTACAAAATAAATGTGAAGTCGAATATATAATACTTATTAAATATTATTGAATATACATAATACTGATAAGTAATATTTTTTAATTTCAAGCATATGCATGCACGCGATATGCATGATACACATGCACATGACAGTAAGTATTTTTTGAATTTTTTTATGCGAAAGGGTAAAGGCTATCTTTGTATTCCCATGACCACGTCTACGTTAAAATTATAATAATTTTCATATAATATAAATTCATATAATATTTTAAATTAATATAAAGTTGTAATTTTATATATAATAATATAAAAATTATTGTTTTTACAATACAACCTTTATACATATAAAATGACAAAGGTGTATACATATACAATGAATGAGTATAGGAAAAAGTTAACTCAATCATATTATTGATTCGAAATAAAGTCTTCAATACAATCCTGATATCTTCTTGTGTATGTATATGCCATATTCTTCAAAAGATTTCATTTTGTATTTATTAAATTTTTATTACTTCTTACGTTCTTTTTTATGAGCTCCCTATTGATATATTATTATTATAAGTTTATTATTATTATTATAAGTTGAATGAAAAATTTATGAAAAATTTATTATAAGCATATTGATTCAAGGATACTTGAAAAATAAACATTTTTGAGGATTTTATTTTTATAAGTGAACAAATTTAAAAATTTACACTTTTGCATATATATATATATATACGCTATTATTTTATTATAATTTTACCGCGTTTTTAAAATAAAAATGAATTACATATATTAAGATAAATGATCATTTAACTCATTAAATATATTTGTTCTCGATGATTGTCGTAATATTTTAAAAAATAAACCAATTAACTTGAAAATTTATACACATACTTTATATATGCCATATTCATTATTTTATTCTCCTTTTAGTGTTACTACCACAAGTATAAAAATATTATCAATATATTTATATCTTAATTTAAATTTTTAAAAATTAGTAAAAGAATAAAAATTTCTGCTTTAATATATTATATTTATGAATGATTCGGATTTTATGATATAAACTGCGGTTAAAATGATAACAAATACAGGGTGATTCAAAATAAGTATAGTGTCCGTGAAATGACATATTCTTGAGTCAATTCTAAGACGATTTTTCCTTTAGCAAAATTTCGTCCGACGCTTAGTTTTCGAATTATTAAAAGAAGTAATTAACTTATAACAGGTCGGATACAAGAGGCAGGCAAGGGTGGCGCGAGTCACCGTCAGACGCGGGTGCTTACGCGGGACGATCGCTGCGATCAGCTGGTCGGTACATACACACATGCGAATACATAATTCTCATTCTCTCTCTCTCTCTCTCTTTCTCTCTCTCTCTCTCTCTCTCTCTCTCCTCATTTGCTTATTTGAAGTTATTATTGCTCTTACTAAAATTATTATTTATTTTTTATTGTTACACATTTTCACTTAAATTATTTTCTTATTCTATTGTACCGTTTTTTTTTTTTTTTTTTTTACGAGAGAGGGGAAAATGCATTTTATGCACACTCACCGGGCGATCCGGTGAGTTATGTGGACTCGAGTACTAAGTCCAATTACCAACTCGGTACTCTCTACCCACTAAAAACCCTTCTCATTCGCTAATTTTCTCTAACACTATTTATTTGACATTCCGAAATTTGTTTTCACATAACACCAAAGAATAGTTATTATTACCTTGTTCGATGTATTGCTGTAATTTCTTGAGAAATGAATTTTCCAATAGATCGTACTTTTATTCAAATTGAACGTAGATATCACGTTTTAAAGGACAGAGATCCACACTAAATAATTAATCGAAAATTCTTTTTTCTTTTATAAACTGTATTCTTTTATAAACTTCAACATAATCACATTCATTCACTCACTCGATAAGACGAGAAATTTAACAATGACTCTATCACTAATCACTATCAATCACTGTCGAATAATCACTGTTGGCCATTAAAAATCACTCGATTAAAGAAAGATACACGTTATTACAGGACGTGACGATGCGATAACGTGACGATTTACCCGGCGACAGCAAACTGTTTTTGGTTATGCTAGGTTGCGGTAGGGTACTAACAGCGCTTGAATGTGAACATGTGCTTGATTGAAGACGCGCCAATTTAGCGTAAAATTTTTTACCATATGATATTTATACATCGTATGATATCTGTTTTAAAATTAATTAGAATAAATAAATGTTTAATACTTTCACTGTTAATGTTAAATATTATTTATTATTAATACTAAATATTATTATTAAATATTCTTAAATATTATTATTAACATTAAATATTTATTTATTAAATAGTGTTATTAATATTAAATATTTATTTATTATTATTAAATATTATTATTAATATTAAATTTATATATTTATTATTATTAAATATTTATTAAATCATCTGATTGAAAATCAAGTAATATGAAAATAATATGAAAAAATCATTAAAGTCTGGCGTTTCAATCTCTCTTGGCTTTTTCTTATGGTTTTAAAAACGTAAGAAGAAATGTTCCAAATGTTCAGAAATATTGGTCGCTCTGAATTTTTTTTAAAACCATAAGAAAAAGCCAAGGGAGATTGAAACGCCAGAATTTAATGATATTTTTTCATATTATTTTCATATTATTATTGATTTTCAACAGTTTAATAAATATTTAATAATAATAAGTAAATAAATTTAATATTAATAATAATATTTAATAATAATAAATAAATATTTAATATTAATAATACTATTTAATAATAATAAATAAATATTTAATGTTAATAATAATATTTAAGAATATTTAATAATAATATTTAATATTAATAATAAATAATATTTAACATTAACAGTGAAAGTATTAAACATTTATTTATTCTAATTAATTTTAAAACAAATCTCATACGATGTATAACTGACATATGATAATATTATACGCTAAATTGTCGCGTCTTCAATCAAGCACCCCGTTCGACAGCGCTGTTAGTACCTTAACCTACCGCAACTAGCCTAACCAAAAACTGTTTGCTGTCGCCGGGTAAATATCGTCGCATTGTCGCGTCGTTACGTCGTAATAACGTTGTGTTTTTCTTTAATCGAGTGATTTTTAATAGCCAACAGTGATTATTCGATAGTGATTGATAGTGATTAGTGAGAGAGTCATTGATAAATTTCTCGTCTTATGAGTGAGTGAATGAATGTGATTATGTTGAAGTTTATAAAAGAATACAGTTTATAAAAAAAAAACAAATTTTCGATTAATTATTTAGTGTGGATCTCTGTTCTTTAGAACGTGATATCTACGTTCAACTGGAGTAAAAGTACGATCTATTGGAAAATTTATTTCTGAGAAATTACAACAATACGTCGAACAAGGTAATAATAACTATTCTTTGGTATTGTATGAAAACAAATTTCGGGATGTCAAATAAACAGTGGTAGAGAAAATTAGCGAAAGAGAGGGGTTTTTGTGGGGAGGGAGTACCGAGTTGGTAATTCGACTTGGTACTCGAGTCCCACATAACTCACCGGATCGCCCGGTGAGTATGCATAAAATGCATTTTCCCCTCTCTCGTAAAAAAAAAAAAAACGGTACAATAGAATAAGAAAAAAATTTAAGTGAAAATGTGTAACAATAAAAAAAAATAATAATTTTAGTAAGAGCAATAATAACTTCAAATAAGCAAAGAAGGAAGAGAGAAGAAGAGAGAAGAGAGAGAGAGAGAATTATGTATTCGCATGTGTATGTATGTACCAACCAGCTGATCGCAGCGATCGCCCCGCGTAAGCACCCGCGTCTGACGGTGACTCGCGCCACCCTTGCCTGCCTCTTGTATCTGACCGTTATAAGTTAATTACTTCTTTTAATAATTCGAAAACCAAGCGTCGGACGAAATTTTCTGAAGGAAAAATCGTCTTAGAATTGACTCAAGAATGTGTCATTTCATGGACACTATACTTATTTTGAATCACCCTGTATATATAGGTGTCCGTCAATTTTCGACCTTAACGAAAAAAAGAAGTAGATTGGCTCAAATTAAGAAGGAATGACATATATTGTTTTGGGATTGTCGCAATAATTAACGAAAAATTAAATAAAGAAGATCGGCTAATCTGCGTGAGTAGAAGCGCGCGGCGACGAGAGTCGTCCCACTGTAATCCGATACTACGAGCGCGGCGAAGCGGTGGGCGAATCGCTCTCCAAGACATGATGGTGGTTTGCGATATATCGCAATACCGTGCCGAAAAGTGACCCGTCCTTTTAGTGACGAGAAAATGATGCGCTATCATTTCCACACCACCTTGCGGTAGATAGCATGGTGCGCTCTTTTTAGTAGTTTCCCCCATAGGCCTATTCTACTCTCAATTTGAAAATTATTCAAAATGCCATTACTATACGCTGAATGTATCGTAAATGTAAAAAACCGATGGTGACAGTATCTTTACAAAAATTGATCGTGATTGAAAGTCCCTCGATAAAATATATTGCACACGTTGATAATGATACGATGATAAAATGCTTCAAGAATCCTTTCTTCATCTCGTATACGCTCTAGCGAAAATGAATTCGAAGCGTTAAAAGCTTTGTTTACGCTTCGACGTTTCAGTTTACGCTTCTTAGGAGCTTCGTTTACGCTTCTGTTACTCTTTCCTTACATTCGACTTACGCTCCGAATATTCATTTTCGCTAGGGCGAAGATGCACTGCTGGACCGGTTATTTCGATATTATGCACGACACCCAGTTTCACATAATTATTGCACAACACGTAAAATTGTACGGCCACTTGGTTTTCGTGCACGCCCGGGAAATGATTCCATGTAAATTGCGGCCGTACGATAAGTATTTTCTCCCGCTAGTCCGTATGCCACAATCATATCCGTATATTCCTGCAGAGTATACTTCATTTTCACTGTTAATTTACTACGCAAACACAAGATTTTTATTAAAACGTCTTAGCTCTCGCATGCTGTTATCAGACTGCGTACGCCAGCAGCACGCAATTACTACGCTGACAGCTGAGCGGACATGTGAGTGTAATCATAGTGCGCAGGCGTCGAACTCACACGTACGTTGAGCGGACATGAGAGCGTACGTGTGAGTTCGACGCCTGCGCACTATGATTACACTCACATGTCCGCTCAGCTGTAGTTGCGTATACATTTACGATACATTCGGCGTATAGTAATGGCATTTTGAATAATTTTCAAATTGAGAGTAGAATAGGCCTATGGGGGAAACTACTATAAAAAAAGCGCACTATGCTATCTACCGCAAGGTAGTGTGGAAATGATAGCGCATCATTTTCTCGCCACTAAAAGGACGGGTCATTTTTCGGCGCAATATTGCGATATATCGCAAACCACCATCATATCACAGTATATCCAGTAGTGCAACTCTCTCGATTTTGTGTTGTCCAAAATGTAGTGCGCATGCGCGAAATAAGCGAGTTGCCCAGTAACACCATCTAAACTTTTGTCTCACTCACTCTTATTTATTTCGGTCTCTCTCAGACCTATTTAAATGCCAACACATTTAAATACCTCTTTAAATGTCATGTGTACATTTGATGGCAGAAATTAGCGGCAATAGATTGCATCTTGGCGCAATTTATTTATTGTTCTTAGTGCAGTGAATATTTACAGTGCGACAGTGACAGTGTGAGAGTGATAAAGTGGAAGTTGAAAATTGAAGCTGAATTTTATATATACAGTGAAAGTAATCTGAGTGAAGTTATTTATCTTTAGAGAATTGTTAACCTGTATAAATATAGAGGTTTCCAATTCTCTTTGAGAAACATTTTGATCTTAGCTCTGTTTCAGATATATCATTAGAATAGAAGCGAAAAGGAATTAAAATTAATATGGAGAAAATGAGTGCAAAAAGATGGTGCGCAGTATCAGAATGCACTCAAAGATTTGATAATATGAAGAAATATCTTTTTAAATTTCCAAAGGATCATGATAGGTTTGATATGCATTAATTAATTTTTAAATAAAACATTTTTAATTGTAAATTATGTTTTACGTCTTTTTATATTAATAAATTTCTACATATACAGGTGGTTACAATGGATACAAGCATGCGGAAGACTTGATTTGCAGTCAAAAGGACTTGCATATGCATATAATAATTGTTATTTGCGCCATTTACATTTTGAAGAGAAATGGTATAATGTCTTAAATTAATATGGTCAAAGCTCGTCTGCACCCATATACTGTACCCACGAGATTTTTTGAACCAGATTTTAATATAAGGTATGTTTTTATATAATATTTCAGATTATTCTGTACTTAAAGTAATCCAGGTTTTAATAGAAATTTTTAAAAAATTAATTAATTAAATTTTAATAAAAATTTATAATTAATAATTAAATTAATAATTATTTAATTAATAATTAAATTAATAATTAAATTTAATAAAAATTTTATAAAAACTGTGACATTTAATAATATATTTAAAAAAAAATTATTTTACAGAAATACAGTAACGGCATATCAATCAGAAGATAATATGTAAGTAATCTTTATATAATATTACAATAAAATATATATATATATAAATATGACTTCCGTTTCCGGTGCGTTAGGTGGGTGACACGTGGTGAATAAGCAGTGTATTTCGGCAGTGTGTGAGAGCGCGGAAGAGAGCGGGTGGAGGTGAGAGTGTGAGGGGGAGAGAGTGGAGGAGCGGGAGTGTGGGTAGAAGTGGAGGGAAGGAGTGATAGAGAGGAATAAGAGGTGAAAAAGGGGCAGGAAGCGGGTGAAAGCGGTGTCGGGCAGGGAGTACGTGGAGCGTGAGAAGGGAAACCGCGGAGCTGAGATCGGCCACGGACAGGGAGCGCGTAAAGTATAGATGGCGCGTAGAGTAGTGAGATATAGAGACGGGGAAGAAAATGATTGGAAAAATGGGGTATGGCGAAGGAGGGCCGTGGGGGGCAGAGAATAAGGAGTGAGAGCGTCGGCAGCGTCGGGAGTGTCGGGAGTGTAGGGAGCGTAGGGATATCGGAGGACATAAAGAGGAAAAGGGGAATTGAGCAGGAGAAAGGGGAGGAAGAGGGAGTTAGGGAGAGTAAAAAGGCGCCTAGGGGGCAGAGTAGCTGGGATAAGGAGGAAAGGGAGTGGAGGGAAGATATGAGGAGATGGAGGGAAGAAGTGAAGGAAGTAATGGAGGAAATGAGAGAGATGAAAGGGTGGAGGAGAGACTTAAGACAGATGATGAAGGAGGTGAAGGAGGGGCTTAGAGAATAGAGGAGGATACTGAAGGGGGAAGTGGAGGAGTTGAGAAAAGAGTGTAGGGAGCGAGAGGAGAAATGGAAGGAGGAGAAGGAGAATTTGATGAGTTGTATAAAGGGGCTAGAAAGGAGGGTGGAGGAGTTGGAAAGAAATAGGGAGGGAGGAAGGAAGGGAGGTGGGGCAATGGAGGAGAGAAGAGGGGAGTTGGGAGACCAGGTAAAAGAGTTGGAGAGGAGGCTAGAAAAAAGGGAACGTGAAGAGAGAAGGAAAAACGTGATAATTAAAGGGCTGAAGGTTAAGGAGGGAAAGAGGAGGGAGGCGGTGGAGGAGGTATTAAAAGTATTAGGGATAAGGGGAAATATAGAGGAGGTTAAGAGAGTAGGGGGGATAGAGAACAGGAGAGAGAGATGGTAGTGATTAAAATGGAGAACGAGGAGCAGAGAGGAGAAATTATGAAGAGAAAGAGGGCGCTGAAAGGAAGAAAAGAGAGGATTATGGAGGACTGGACGTGGAAAGAGAGGAAAATGAGGTGGAGGTTAGAGGAAATAGCAAGAGAGGAGGAGAGAAGGGGAAGAAGGGTAAGAATAGGATATGAAAGATTGTGGATAAATGAACATTGCTGGAAATGGGATGAGGAGGAAGAAGTTCTGAGGGATGGGAGAGGTCAGCAAAAAAAGGATTGAGGAGAGGGGACGGAAAAAAGGGGGGGCAGATTGGGAGAAAGGAGAAAGGAATGAAGGGGGGAAGGAAGGGAGGAGAGAGAGAAAAGGTGGAATATGGTTTTTTGGAACGTGGCCGGGCTGGAGAACAAGGATAGGGAATTTTAGATGGGGCTGAAGGAATGGGATATAATAGTTAGTGGAAACGTGGCTAGATGATAGAGGGTGGGAAAGAGTGAAGGGGAAATTGCCAGGAGGGTATGAGTGGGGAAAGCAAGCGGCAAAGAGAAGGAATAAGAAGGGTAGAGCGATGGGGGGACTGGTGATGGGGATAAAGAAGGAACTGGCGGAGAGGGAGGAAAGGATAATAGAGACGGGAGAAGGGATAATAACGGGCAGAGTAAAGGAGGAGGAGGAGAGTTAGAGGATAGTGGGGGTTTACGCAGGAGAAGGAATGGAGAAGATGATGAGAGGGTTGGAGCGGTGGATGGAGAGTAGAGAAATAGGAGTTAGAACATTGATAGGGGGGGACTTTAACGCGAGGACGGGAGAGGAAGGGGGAGAGGTCGGAGGTGAGGAGGGGGAAGAAGGGATGAGGAGGGAGAGTTTACATATACGGGAGGAAGGGGGTGCACAGTAATAGATTATGTAATAGGGGAGGGGGAGGTAAAGGATAGAGTGGAAAGGATGAGAATAGGGGACAGAGTGGATTCTGACCATCAACCGGTAGAGATTTGATTAAAGGGGGAGAAGATAAGAGGGAAAAGGGTCAAAGTAGAGGAAAGGATGGAAAGGGGGGTCTGGAGCGAGAGAGGGAAGGTGAGATTCAGGCAGAAGCTGGGGTATATAGAGCTGGGCGAGGGGAGGCTGGAGGAGGAATGGAAGAAGATGGAGGGGAGGTTGAAGACGGCATTGAAAGAGACAGAGGAAAGAGGTCGAAAGGGATGGGGAAAAGAACAGAGGGAGAGGATAGGAGAGAGAGAATGAGGAGTGAATGAGAAAGAATGAGTGACATGACGAGGGGTGAGGGGGATAAGATGGATATTTGGAAAGTGGAAGGCAAGAGGAAACGGAAGTCCTTGGGTGGGGGAGGGTGTGTGTGTGTGTGTGTGTGTGTGTGTGTGTGTGTGTGTGTGTGTGTGTGTGTAAGCGGCAGGGGGTGGATGTGGGCGAATGCAGAGGCAGAAGCTTACATTCATGGCATTAGACTAAGTAGATGTAAGGTAGGTTAAGTTAGGTTAAGATATATTGTAAGATCAGTGTAAAGGTTTGGGTACGTTCCTTATAAAACGCCTTTCAAGCCCTAAGGGGGCGAAATAAAGTTCATACATACATACATACATACACATATATATATATATATATATATATATAAATATCATAATACAAAAATTATACATATATTAATTTTTTTACAGATATATTATCCATATAAATAATAAAAAGGAAGAAGAAGAAGAAATGAATAACCAATAACAACAAGAAATAAATAAGTAAGGAAACTTTTAATAAGCTTTAATCTGATATTAATAAGTTACTGTTACTTTATATTTTTACTGGAATCTTTATTTTAAAAATAACTATTATATTATAGCTTAATCATATATATTGTTTTGTTACAGAAATACGGATGACACAGTTGTACAGATAAATAACAATAAATCTGTACAAACAATAGAACAACCAATTCAAAAAGGAAACGATAACAGGTACTTAATAATAAAATGTATGTATATATATATATATATATATATATATATATAACATTAATGTTATAATTTCTCATTCAATATTAAAACTATCACATATATAACACTAATATCACATATATAACATTCCTGTTAAATTACAATTATATAGTTTGCTGAAAAATTATACCGTTGATATTATATTGCTGACGCTAATTAGAATATTTTAATATTATTTATAACAGGAAAATTTCAATTAGCATAAGTAATATAATATCAATGTAATAATTTATCAATAAGCAATATATGTAATTACAATATAACAAAAATGTATGTAACAGTTACAACATTGAATGAGAAATTATAACACACACACGTAATATATTTATAATATTATAAGTAGTAAAAAGATAATAAAGCTCTCCTAAAATATAACTAAAAGTGGTAATGTAGACATAGAGAGCTAAAAGTGCAAGACTAACAAATTGAAAAAGGTGCATTTAAAGAAGGACTATAAACTCGTTTCCCTTGACGTCGTGTCGCTGTTCATTAACGTCCCCATTGAGAGTGTGTCTAACAGATGAAACTATATTGAAAATAATACTCATCTTCCTAAATCCGAATTTCTATTAGGAGTAAAATTCGTCTTGGATTCTACTTTCTTTACATTCAATAACATTTATTACAGACAAGTATTTGGCACTCCTATGAACTCCCCTCTTTCACCTATCATAGCGGACATAGTGATGCAGGACATCGAAAATAAATCCTTAAATACGATTTATACCTCCGTTTTATTATAGATTTGTTGACGACATAATCACTGCTTGTCCATCTAACCTTACCGATTATCTACTAACTATTTTCAATTCTTTTAATCGGAAATTACAGTTCACGCTTGAAGTTGAGAAGAATAAGTCTCTTAACTTCTTGGAGATCACTATTATATCAGAAAACAATGAATTATATTTTGACTGGTTCCACAAACCTTCCTACTCTAGCAGATACTTAAATTTTTTTTCGCAACACCCTGACTGCCAAAAAACAGGTACAATTATTGGTCTACTTGACAGAGCCTTTTTACTATCGCATCCTAAATATCACCATAAAAATATCATAAATATCATAGAGATTTTACTGAACAACGGATATCCTTTAGAATTCATTTTTAACACTATCAATCGTAGATTACTTTATCTTTTAAGGAAATCTACAACTAATAACTCAGTAATCGAAAAAGAAATGTCAACATATTTCACTGTTCTTTTTTTATCTACATTGACTAATAATTTGAAATATATTCTAAAAGACACCAATACTACCTTGTCATATTATAGTCTCAACAAACTTAACTCAATTATTAAGGCTCACAAAGATGTCATTCCGAAAAGCTCGAATACAAACATCGTATATAAAATTGATTGCGATAATTGTAATGCATCCTATGTTGGACAAACGAGTAGGAAATTAATTACAAGGATTAACGAACATAAAAAACAGATTAATAAAATTACCACTAATAAATCTGTCATTACTGAGCACAGGTTGAATTTTAACCATGAATTCAAATGGTATGATGTTAGTATATTGAATAAAGAATCATGTTACAATAAAAGGCTAATCTCTGAAATGCTTTACATTAAAAGACAACGCAACGGACTTAATTTACAAACTGACACTGATTGTTTTCCTGACATATACAATGAACTAATAAATAAACTGCCTAAGGTTTGAGGGTCACACATAGATATCTATATTCGTTGAAACTGCTCGCTATTTTGATTAGTTATATTCTTACCCGCTTTTGAGACAACTTGTACATTTTTAATAATCCGTTATACTGTCGACGACATTTACATGCAATCTTATACCTTTATCGACTCACTTGTTCATCTGAATATTCAACAACATAAGTGCTCTTTTATTTTAAGTCCATTTTCTAAGCCTTCATTAATGTCTTACTTTGCCTTGAATTTTTGAAAAATTTTTTTATAGATCTCCGTTCGATCCACGCTCAACTTTGGGCCTATTAACCCAAACAAGAGATTTTTTCAATCTTATAATAACCGTGAGCCGATTAAAAACGTGCACTCTCGTTTCGTTCACTGTTTTTTTCCTTCGATTACGTAAATTATAAATTATTTGTATTTTCTTTGTTGCTATCCCTGCGAACTTGTCCAAATTATTACATCATGTTTATACATTGTGCGCTGAAGATGACTTGAAAATAAGCCGAAATGTCCGCCCGAATTTATTAATTATATGTATCTTTGCGAGACTGTTAAATTATTTAAGTTTTAAATATATAGTATTGTTATCCTTTCAAAACTGCACTTTTAGCTCTCTATGCCTACATTACCACTTTTAATAATATTATAATACTAATATATTCTATATTTGCATTAAAATATTGCAGGAAAGTATCCAGTCATATATTTAACACATCCCACATATCATCGGACAACAGTCCACGAAAAAGGAAGTTGCGCGCAAAAATTCTAAAATTGTAAGCGCAAAATAAAACATTAAGAGTAACTATAAGAAGATTAAGGAAACAAAAAGAAGAAAAAAAGAAGAGAAAAACTACACCAATAGAAAAAGAGGGCAACGAACATACAACTTTGCGAGAATTAGGCCGTAAGTTATTACCAGCAAATTTTGCTAAATTATTATCGGCACAGATTGACGCTCAAATTAAGCAAAAAGGGTAGAAGATACGATCCCGAATTTAAACGATTTGCGTTGTCATTATATTTTTTAAGTCCGCGGAATTATAAGGAATTAAAAAAATCAGTTACGTTGCCTTCAATTCGTTCTTTACATCCATTTACAGAAAAGTGGGAAATTTTGTCTGGAATTAATGACAAAATATTTAATGCTTTAACAATAAAATTCAATTCATTGTCGCTTATAGAACGCTACTGCATATTGGGTGCGTTCCTTTTGGACGCTTAAAGCGCTTATAAGCATTGCTTACGCTGTTCCTTTTGAAGTTATAAGCGCTTATAAAAGCATTTATGACGTCACTGTGACGACATAACTGGTGCTCACAAAAGCTTATTTCATTGAGGTAGGGCAGTAAAAAGCGTGAGCGCTTATAGCACAAGCGTTGAAACGGAACGCACGTGTTCTGTGTAAATTAGAAAAATGGATGTTCCGAAGATATCAGTTGATATTGAAGATGCTAATACCAACAAAATTTATACAATATTAGTAACGGTAGGAGAAGCCAAACGTTTACAAACTGGTAAGTTTGTCATTAATATTTATATTATTCAAAATTTATATTATGTATTAATATAATAAAGTGGAATAAGGTTATGTAGACTTTTCTTTTTCTATTTTTCTGTTAATTAATAATATTCACGTAATTTTCATATCACTTTAATAATTATTATTTTGTTCTTTATAGATTACAATTTTGCAGTTCAAAAATTAGCAGAGGCAATAAATGAAAGTGCTAAGTTGATTAAAGTTTCTGTGTCTAATAATGGTTTTTATACAAATATTTACTTTTTATATAATAAATTTTTTTACATAATTATAAATAAATTAATTAAGAAAAAGGTGTAAATGTATATAATTTTTATAAATTTATTGTAAAAGTAATTTTATATAGATAACAATGATTTATATGATGGAAGCAATGAAATTGTCGAAAATGGAAATGGAAATAAATTATCACAGGAAGTTCAAGATGAAGAAGTTGGAGGTATTTTTTTTGTTAAATGTATTATCCAATTTGTATTTATGTATATGCGTGTATAAAAAATTAGTTTAATATATATAAAATTTTTTTAATAAATTTGTTTTAGCTATGTTTAAATGGCCTCATGAAGCAATTCTCTTGTTAATTGATGAATACAATCTGCGACAAGATGACTTCACTTCTGGAAAAATGTCGCATAAAAAAATATGGGCATTAATTGCAGCAGAAATGGTTAAACATGGCCATAATGTTACTGGGCCGCAATATTTCAAAATTTTCTGGTTTAAAGCGAACTTACAAATCTATTAAAGATAACAATAAACAATCTGGAGTTGGAACAAAAACATGGCCATATTTTTCTGTTAGTTATTATTATTAAGTTAATCGATAATATGATTTTAAGTAAAAAAAATTTAATTATTTTAATAATAATAACTTTCAGCATATGGATAACTTACTCCATTCAAAACCGTATATGTCACCTCTAACGACTGTGTCATCGACAGGAAAAAGAACTGAAGCAGAAAACAGTAATCTATCTAGTGTTGAGAATTCAGAAAATGAAAAGCCTGTATACAGTAAGTTAGCTTATGTAATTACAGTCAATATTTTAATTAGTAACATATTATAGGTTGTATTTTTTTTTTAGAAAAACTTCGACTAATGTCTTCTGTGGAACAGTTAATTGATGATTTAAGAACTGACAGAAATGCGGCCGAAGAAGCTATGGAAAGACGTCACAAAGAAAATATAGACCTACGCCAGCAATTTCTTCATTCATTTGAAAAGATGATCGAATTTTTAAGTAAGAAATAACTTTATTTAATGAAAGATTTAAAGTTGCTTTAATTAATATAACTATACTTAAAGATTACTTATAACTATACCAAAGACTTAAAGTTACAGAGTTACAAAGTTTAAAGACTTATAAACAAGTTTATTTTATTATGTAATTTATTATTTACAATTTATAATTATTTACATATTTACAATTAACAAATGAATTTGAACATGTGATTATATGTATGTATACTGCTTAATACGTGCGATAAGAGTACAAGATATAATAATAGAACATAACGTAATATTCTATTATTATTTTTTTTACATAAATGTGATATTAGCATACTAGTAATAATGTGATACAATAAATGTAACGTACATACAAAAAAAAGTAATCATAGAATACTACGTTTCTATTTTAGACACTATATTATAACACTAAAAATACATTATAATAAAAAACTAACATTATGAACATGTGATAATTATTTAATATTATTATTTATAAAGGTATAAAATTATTACTTATAAAAGAAAAGTTTTTGTATTGGAGTGTTTTTATGCATTTCGCATAAGTAAATTATCACAAATTGCATCACGTTTTGTGTTACCTGTATTTCCTCTCTCTCTTTGTAGATTTCTTATTATTAATATGTTATCGTTTTCTATTAAGTCTGTTTCTATAGGAAAATCGTCATGATGCAATAAACAGATATTATGCAAAACACAACATGCAATAATAAATTCAGGAAGTCCACATGTTTCATATCGAGTACTGTTAATAAGCTTCTAAATCTTCCTTTTAGTAAACCAAAGGCACGTTCAATAACAATTCGAGCAGATGAATGACAAAAGTTGTAGTTCTTTTGTTTGTTTGTTAGATGCCCATTATCCCGATATGGTGTCATTAAGTGTTCATGAAGAGAGTAAGCTGAATCGCCTAAATGGCTGTTGTTGGGAAATTTTTCTACATCTTCTAAATAATTATAAACTTCAGATAAACGAAATACACGTTGATCATAGACAGAACCAACGTGTCCAGCAAGACAGTGAATAAACCGTCGTTCATGGTGACAAATGGCCTGTAAATAATTAAAAAAATTATCATATAATGATAATTATATCACGAGCTCGATAACTATATTACAATTTAAATTACTTGTAATTGTATACTATGATGCCCTTTTCTATTAATATAAGATTCGGGATAGATATGTGGCGCTCTTATATTAATGTGCGTGCCATCAATTGCTCCAATTATCCCAGGAAAAACACTAGCTACAGTGAAGCCTCTGATAATTTCTTCTGCTTTATTGCCTTTTGGCCATTTAATATATAGAGAAGATAATTTGGCAATTGCTCTTGATACTCTCCTCACAGCTCTTAATGCACTAGCTCTTCCGACATTAAATTTCTCACAAATAGATCTATAAATAAATAAACTATCAAATAAATATAATTTAAAAAAGCAGTATAATTTAGAAATGAAAGAAAAATTTGATATCTCATACCGATATGAATCTGATGTAGCTATTTTCCATATGGCAATAAGAAATTGTTTTTCTGGTAATAATGTTTTGCGTCTTATTAGATCTTGATAATGAAGGTTTTATAATATTTAAAATATAATTAAATGTTGTCCGCTTCATTCTAACATAATTAAAAATTTAAATAAAACTAGCTTTAGGAAACAATTGTTTTTTTTACTTATATAAATATATTTAATAAATATATTTATTATACATATATATTATAACTTATTAAATAAAAAATAATATATAAAAAATAATATATAAAAAATAATATTACCCTTATTTGAAAAATGTTAAACTGCATAAAAAAATTATATAATAAATAAAAATAGTAAAAGTAACAAACAAATAAAATAATAATTTATAATAATAATATAATAATAATAAAATATAATTACCTGAAATGTGATTTAAACTGTATATCAGTATATGATGGTAAAATATCTTCTATGTAACCCTTTAGTCGTAATATAGGATTTTTAATGCGATGTTTATTAAGAATTATAAAAATATTTTCCAATAATTCTGTATTGCTTGGAGATTCTTCATCTTCAAACAATATTTCAAAAAATATTGCAATTAATAAGCATAAAATGACAATTTCTTTTTCGTCCATTTTTAAACATTCGTACTGCTTACACTGCTTACGCATCCAAAAGGAACAACCTTTTGTTTGCAATTTTAAGCGCTTAAGCAGCAAATGGAACGGTTAAAAATAGCGCTTATAAGCGTGAGCGCTTATAGCGTGTAAGCGTCCAAAAGGAACGCACCCATTATGTGCAGATGAAATGAGTTTGAAATCTCATTTATTTTATAATGTATCGCGATGAAATTATTGGTTTTGAGGATACAGGCAGTTATAAATCATCAATACCTGCAAAAAGTGTTTTAATAATAATGGCACGTAGCATTGCAGGTAATTGGAAAGTCCCCGTTTGCTTTTGTTTTGTAGAAAATGCATGTTCAAGCAAGTTTTTGAAAGAACTTATTTTTAATATAATAATAAAATTAACAAATAATAATATTAAAGTGCATGCGTTGGTTACTGACATGGGGTCAAATTTTATACAATTATCTTGCAAGTTAGGTATTAGTTCGGATAATTCCAAATTTTTTGTCGGAAATGAAAAAGTATTTTATATATTTAATACTCCGCATTTAATAAAAGCTACACGAAATAATTTATTGAAACATAATTTTCAAGTAAGTAGCAATAAAATAGCTTCATGGACGCATATTGTAGAGTTTTATAACAGAGATAATAGACAATGGATAAAAGCAGCCTCTAAATTATCTAGTTATCATTGAATCAAATAATTTTGCAAGAATGAAAGTAAAATATGCAAGTCCAAGTATTTAGCAATCATGTAGCTGCGGGTATGTGTACGCAAATGTCTTCCGGTCTTCTTTCAAGTGAAGCAATTGGACCTATAGATGTAATTGATCATTTTAATAAATTGTTTGATATATTAAATTCATCGTCTGTAGTTAATCCAAAAGAATATGGAAAAGTTTTTGATGGAAGCGAAAAACAAATTCAATTTTTAAAAGATATGTTATATTTTATAGAAAGTATCAAAGTTATTGATAAAAATAGTTCTTCTGTAAACGTTAAATGCTGGCAAAGCTTGAAATGCTGGCAGATTACGATTACGAAAAGTGTACAACAATTATGGGAAATATTAAAATGTTATGAGTTCTCGTATCTTCGAACACGTAGATTAAATCAAGACTGTATTGAAAATTTTTTCGATTCTATTTGGCAGCAAGGCGATAATTATTTAAATCCTACGCCAATACAGTTTGTACATGCTTTTAAAAAATTTTTTACTTTAAAATTTTTAGAACATTCAGATTCATTAAATTGTGAACAGGATACAGATGAAATGTTAAATTTATATGAATCATCGTGTAATGAATCTACATCACTTTCTTCATCAGTAGATAAAGTTATTTTAAATATTCCCACTTATGATTATTACACAATGGATCTGTCAGAGGAAAATGCATTTAAATATGTATGCGGATTTTTGATTAAAAAATGTATAGAAATGCACTCATGCGAAACGTGCACAGCTTATATAAAGGAAAAAAAGGAATTATAGATAACACAACATTATATTGTTCTTTTCATGTTTATTCAAATGAAGAAAATGTTTTTGGAAATTTAAATATTCCGAGTGATAATTTTTGTGAATATATTCATAAATTGGAAGAAATTTTTGTAAAAAACTTTGAAATTAATTGTTATAAAAAAAATTTTGGGGCTTATTTATACCAACTTACACAAGAAATATTTTTTGAACCACCATATCCAGATTTTCCACTTGAGTTTCTTATAAAATTGTTTTTACGCATACGTATTTATTATACATTATCACAACATAATAAAGCATGTAAAAAAAGTTCAAGAAAGAACAGAAAACTTTTAAATATTTTATATTTATAAATGTTTTTTTTAATAGTTTTAAATATTATATGCATGATGTTTCTGCGTTTTTTTATATATTGCGTGTTGTTATTAATATATGTATTGTTTTTTATTGCGTATGTTCTACATTTCTAATTCTTTAATGTCTTATGCGTTTAAGTTTCTTATTAATATTGTGTGTGTTGAGTGTATCTTTATTATTAATTTCTAACTTTTCTTATTAATACGTTTGCAATACATTTACTTTTATTATATATGTATTTTTTGTGTGCGTATAGTTTATACTTTAATAAAATAAGTATTAATTTTTTTTAATTTTTTTTTATATAGATTGCGACAATTCTCATGTCAATTTGGAATAATTAGTAAGTATATAAAGCAGTAATTATAATTAATTTTATCTCATATTTTTTATAAAAAATATTTTATATATAAATTCTTACATATGTATTTCTACTATGTATTATAATATTATTAATTATTATACAGGGTGTCCGTCGATTTTCGACCTAAACGAAAAAAAATAAATAGATTGGCTCAAATTAAGAAGAAATTATCTATATTGTTTTGGGATTGTCGCAATAATTATGGAAAAATTAAATAAAAAGCTCGGCCGATCTGCGTGAATAGAAGCGCGCGGCGACGAGAGTCGTCCCACTGTAATCCGATACTAGTCGCGCTGCGAAGCGGTGGGCGGGTCGCTCGAGACATGATCGATATATCGCAATACCGCGCCGAAAAATGACCCGTCCTTTTAGCGGCGAGAAAATGATGCGCTATCATTTCCACACCACCTTCGGTAGATAGCATGGTGCGCTTTTTTATAGTGGTTTCCCCCATAGGCCTATTCCACTCTCAATTTGAAAATTATTCAAAATGCCATTACTATACGCTGAATACATCGTAAATGTAAAAATTAATGGTGACAGTACCTTTACAAAAATTGATCCGTGATTGAAAATCCTTCGATAAAATGTATTCCACACGTTGATGATGATACGATGATAAAATGCTTCACGAATCCTTTCTTCATCTACAAAAGCGCACTGCTGGACCGATTATCCTGATATTATGCACGACACGCAGTTTCACATAATTATTGCACAACACAAGAAATTGTACGGCCACTTGATTTTCGTTAACGCCTGGAAATGATTCCATGTAAATTGCGGCCGCACATAAGTATTCGGCTAGTCCGTACACAATCATATCCGTATATTCCTGCAGAATATACCTCATTTTCACTGTTAAGTTACTGCGCAAACAAAGATTTTTAGTAAAACGCTTAGCTCTGCGCCTGTGTTATCACACTGCATACGCCGGCAGCACGCAACTAGCTGACAGCTGAGCGGACATGTGAGTGTAAGCGTACGTGTGAGTTCGACGCTTGCGCACTATGGTTGCCGCTCAGCTGATGGTGCTGCCGGTGTACACAATTTGATAACAGTGTGCGAGAGCTAAGACGTTTTAATAAAAATCTTGTGTTTGCGTAATACGGTAATGGATATTCGCGGAAATACGATATGTGACGGCCGCTAATCGGCTTACATGGAATCATTTCCCAGGCGTTAACGAAAACCAAGTGACCGTACAATTTTATGTGTTGTGCAATAATTATGTGAAACTGCGTGTCGTGCATAATATCAGGATAATCGGTCCAGCAGTGCGCTTTCGTACGAGGTGAAGAAAGGATTCGTGAAACATTTTATCATCGTATCATTATCAACGTGTGCAATACATTTTATCGAAGGATTTTCAATCACGGATTAATTTTTGTAAAGGTACTGTCACCATTAATTTTTTATATTTATGATGTATTCAGCGTATAGTAATAACATTTTGAATAATTTTCAAATTGAGAGTGGAATAGGCCTATGGGGGAAACCACTATAAAAAAAGCGCACCATGCTATCTACCGCAAGGTGTGTGGAAATGATAGCGCATCATTTTCTCGCCGCTAAAAGGACGGGTCATTTTTCGGCGCGGTATTGCGATATATCGTATCATGTCTCGAGCGACCCGCCCACCGCTCTGCGGCGCGACTAGTATCGGATTACAGTGGGACGACTCTGTCGCCGCGCGCTTCTATTCACGCAGATTGGCCGATCTTCTTTATTTAATTTTTCCGTAATTATTGCGACAATCCCAAACCAATATAAATAATTTCTTCTTAATTTGGGCCAATCTACTTATTTTTTTGTTAAGGTCGAAAATCGACGGACACCCTGTATAAAGTCTTTTGCTCTTCTGATGTTCTTTTTTGCTCGTACCGAGGTGGATCGAGTAGCTGAGGTACAGATAGGTAAAGAATTTGGAAAAAAATAGAGATATTAGGAATATATATATATATATATATATACATATTTATAAAAAAAATTTTTTTAAATATTTGTTCATAAATATGTAATGTAATGTAATTTTTAGAAGATCTATAGATTAAATTAACATGTTATTTTTAGGAAAAGTACAACTTTTAATTTTATTAATAAAATTTAAATAATAAATATAAATATAAATATAATTAAGTAATAAATATTTCATATATGTAATCATATTTTTATTGTTCCACAAATTTTAAATCCTTATTCATATATCTTATATTAACATTATTACACATTATATTAACATTATTACATAAAATATGTTAATAAATATGACTTCATTTTATTTTATAAAAATATTGCATTAATTTCCTTCTCAATTTTATTATCGTGCAATTAAATTATTATTTATATATGTATATTTTGTATAATATAATATTTTATTATTTTAATACATAATTAATAATACATAATTAATACAATTAATTTTTTTATAGTAATATATATAATTAATAATTTATATTTTTTTGCCTATTGTAACATTACGTTTATAACGTTACATTTATATTATATATAGCATTATTAATGATATGCTGTACAAATTTTTATTTATTTTATAACAATTTATTATTGTAACAACTATTATTTTAATAATTTATAATTCTTATTTTGTATTAGTTTTATTAAATGATATTATTCTGATGTGTGAGTAATGATTATGAGTTAGAAAGAGAATAAACAGACAACAAAAAGAGTAAGTGAGAAAAAAATTTAGATGGCGTTACTGAGCAACTCGCTTATTTCGCGCATGCGCACTTCATTCTTGACAACACTAGAGACCCTCAAGTAAGAGTCTGGACAGAGTTGCCCTTGCTCCTATTGGTTCCGATGAAATATGGCGGAACCAATAAAGTGCCTCGAATTTAGTACACTTAAGTACGCGCGATTGCATACAAAACTGTGTCGTGATGTGAAACCGTAGTTAATAAAGTGATAAAAGTGATATATAAAGTGATCAAATATTAAAATAAATGAACAAGCAACAAGTTGTAACATATTATAAAAGACAAAGTATATAGAAAAAAGAGGGTAAGGTAAGAAAAAATATTATAATGAAAAAACTATTACAAAAATTATTTTCTAACCTTAAATATTGTATTACTTTCTCAATGTTTATTACAAGTTATATAAATTATGTAGAAAATGACTGACTGCTGTGTATCTAATTGTTCAAATTCGACTGAAAAAGGTTTTTCGCTGAAGTGTTTTCCATCAAACTTGCAGCAAAGAACAATACGGAGACAAAATATTAATAATCACTCATCAAAGTGGATATTAACTAAAAACTCATATGTATGCGAAGTAAGTGATATATAGTATTTATTAAAAACATATATATATATATATATATATATATATATATAAGATTATGTTAATTAAAAATAAAAAAATGTAATTTTGTGTTATTTTTACAGGTTCATTTTTCGGCAGAAATGTGGGAAAAGTCACGAATCGATGGCAAGAAAAAGTTAAAAGCCAATGCCACTCCAACAATTTTTCCTTCAAAAAACTCCACAAACATTTCAGCTATAGAAAGAAACGAACATGTATGTATTAATTTTAACTGCATTCTTAATAGCGTTATTGTAAAGTTAATTTTAAAACTGTTTTACTTTTCATAGATTCAAGAGAAATGCATAACTCAATCCATCCTTGAGATTCCTTCTACAGCATCAAAACGACTTCTCGAAGACATTGATATAGTGAATGATGCAAAAAGATTACGAAAAGAAGATGAAGTAGATATTTTGATTGATGATTCAAAGACACTTGCAGATGACACTGTGAAGGAATTGAGAAAACCGGCAAACAAAAAATTGAAGAAAACAGAAACTATTATTCAAAAGAATCAACAAAGGCACCAAATTATTCCGATACCAATATTACAGCAGTTAATAAAGCAATCACTTTGTATAATAGATATGTTAGTAGTGCATTGCAATTTATAGGAGAAGAACGTCATAGAAGTGAATATAAAGTAACCGCATTATTTATTGAAATTGTATCAAAATGGTTTAATATTATTACTTCTCGATTTTCTTCAATTTCATTAGGAAAAATAGAAGGACAAGAAGAATCGCAAAGAAAATTTGATCAGAGTGTAGAGTTTTTAAAATCAGTTATTGATCTTTTTCATAATATTAAAATTGGACAAGATGGAAAATTTAAATCCGTACAATGCGGTATTATGATCACTACTACATCTTTCATAGAACTGACAAATTATTTAATTAATAATCGAGGATATTCATATGTATTGGACGCAAGATTTACTCAGGATTGTATTGAAAACTTATTTTCAAATATACGAAAGAAATTTCCTGTGCTCAATGCATTACAATTTAAACAATGCTTAAAGATTCATAGCGTCTCACAATATTTACAAGTTCTTGAAAACACTAATTATGAACAAGATGAGGGTGCCTTTATTGTGAATTTTTTTAAACCAAAAAGTCGAAAAAAGAAAGATTGGAACACATCGTACGAAATTCCTGTAATTCCTCCTCACATTGATAACAAACAGATTGATATGGACAATGTCAATTTAAATGTATTATATTCTGTTGCTGGTTATGTCATTCATAAACTTTCTAAATACAGCCTACAGTTTGTGAAAGTTGTATTAATTCAGCTGGATCAAGAACATTTGATGTTAATATTAAATATTCAAATTTAGTACATTTAAGATGTTTCAAATCAAAAACTTTGTTTTTTGTTAACACAGCAACTTACAATTATTTTCATGATATGGAAATTATTATAAGAAGATATCTACCTTACATGAAAAATATAAATTATGATTTAGTAACATTTTTTACTGTACAAATGGTTAATCTTCGTTGTGACACCTTGGAAACTTGCTGCAATTTATTTGATAAAATCATGAAACGCTTCATTATGTTTCGCATTAAAATTGATTGTAAGAAAGAGCGATTAAACACTAAGATTTATAATAGTAAAACTATGTCAAGGCATGCTTCTATTAAGTAGTATTTATTTTTTTAATTATGTTTACACGAATAAACCTAAAACAAGATAAAAACAAATATTTTTATTTTTTATTGTTCTTTTTTATTTGAATAATGGCGCGTGCAAAGTACAAATTCGAGGCACCTTATTCGTTCCGCCATATTTCATCGGAACCAATAGGAGCAAGGGCAACTCTGTCCAGACTCTTACTTGAGGGTCTCTAGACAACACTAACTTCAAAGGTGCCGACAGAGAGTTGCACTACTGGATATACTGTGATCATGTCTCGAAGAGTGACCCGCCCACCGCTTCGCCGCGCTCGTAATATCGGGTTACAGTGGGACGACTCTCGTCGCTGTGCGCTTCTACTCACGCAGATTGGCCGATTTTCTTTATTTAATTTTTCGTTAATTATTGCAATCCCAAAACAGAGGTCATACCTTCTTAATTTGAGCCAATCTATTTCTTTATTTTGTTAAGGTCGAAAATTGACGGACATCCTGTATAAAACTACAAACTTTGGAGTTTATGAGAAAAATATATGATGTGTGTGTGTGTGTGTGTGTGTGTGTGTGTGTGTGTGTGTGTGTGTGTGAACACACATATATACACACACATCTATATATTTAATATATATAAGTAAATCATAATTTATGTTAATAATCTTGTATATATTAAAACTTACATTTTCTTGAACATTGATATCATAAGTAGAATATGGTATTTTGTTTATTAAATTTCTTGTCCCATTCGTCTAAAATTGGAATATGCAAAATAAAATTTGAATAATTCTTAAAATTCAAAAATCCTAAAAATATAAAATTTCATATTATCTAATAGTTAGATAATTGTTGAAAAAAAATTACGTTTTGAGTCTGAATGCAAAATATCTTGATATTAACCATTTCGCATACATAATTAATGAAGTAGGGTTTCAAAACGTTATGACAAAACAAAAAAAATGCTACAACAGTGTTGTTACGTCCAGACCCTTGAAAGATCGGGCCATCTGGAAGGACGCAACCTACTTACCCGGTGACACACTTTCGGGCGTGTGTAAGGATCGGGTCGAGTGCAGTGTTAGGGGCATGACACAGGTCAGTGATCACAATGGTCCCTTTAACTCTGTGCGAGTAAAGGCCGTTGCGCTCGTCGGTCTCCTTTTGGTAAGAGAATCGAATCTCTTTTACACGGGACGAGACCTTGTACGATTTTGGGAATCCAGGGAAGTGACTGGGTTAAATAGAAATAAATTTTTCTTTGAACTATATATCAAATTTATTCAAAATTTCATTATAAAAATTTCATAATAGAGAATCTGTGTGTGTGTGTGTGTGTGTTGTATTTGTGAGTGTGTATGAGTCTAATCTCGTGTTACAAAAATGCGGAGGTCATCAGCCAGGATAAATGAGGGGAATTCTAAATTTATTAAATCCTGGCTGGAGTTTACAATTTCTTGATTTTCTATTCAATTTCTATTCTGTGAGGAAATGACCTAGGAGGAAGGCTTAAGGAGGGGGTAAAAGGTCAAGGGTCATCAAACTGGATGGTGGATGGAAGGAATTTCTTTAACAGGGCTTGGATGGGAACGGCCAGGGGTAGGTGTGAGCCAGGGAGAAACCAAGGAATAATTGCATCAGGAGGGGCAGTGGATAAATAATGTCTTCGTGGTTGACGTTATCTACACAAAAGGATCCTTCTGGAATTGGGAACTCGAGGAGAGGGAACTGGGATATAAAATAATTTAAAAGCTCAGCACGGGAGGGGGAAGAATGTTCCGAAGGGTAGTCTGAGGAGAAGTCCGAGTCATGGGAACTCTCCTCAAAGTCGGGAAGATCTCTTGGGAAATCCTCCGGATCCTCGAGGAATTCTGAGGACTCCGAAGAAATGGAAGGGGATGGAGGATCAGAGTCGAAGGTAATTATGGGTATGGGAGACGGAGATCGGGATTCTAGTAAAGGTGCGGGGGAAGGGGAAGGAGAGGGTTTGAAAGGGAGAGTGGATGGAGTAGGAGGAGGAGGAGGAGAAGGTTAAAGTAAAATAGGGATAGGAGATCTGGAAGGGTGACGCCGACGACGATGCTAAGGCCGGGACAGGTGTACAGGGGAACAACGAGGAATGTTCTGGGGAGGAGATAGGGGAGTAACTAAGTGCAGGGATCGAGGGGGTTTTGTTGAGTGGGTGCGTGTTAGTGTCACGGTGTGTGTCTTCAACGAGGGAGAGATTATTAATATTATTTAATTTATCGCAGGGGAGTCCCGCCGTGAGCTGTTCCTCCTTAGAACGCTTGTTCCAACGATTTCGCCACCGCAATGCAGCCCGCCGTTTACCGTGAGGCACTAATAATAATTTCACGGTCAAGGAATTTATGCAGATATAACTTTTCCTAATTCTATTATTATTGTCATTGGGAGAAGATTATTCAACTTTAGGTAAAATAATGATTTAGTCCCGAAAAATTTTTTATCTTTACCTTTAACTAGATTGTATAGTTAAGTATGAAAGAAATAACTTAGTTCGAAAATGAGTTTAAAAAGATTGGAATTTTAAAGGGAGGTCGAAGGAGCAATCTGTTCTTAAAACTCAATTAAGATTAGGAATTGCTTGTGAACGGTATTATAGAAATTCGAGGTGAGCGAGGAATTGTTCGTGAACCGCTTTGCGGAGATTCTCGACGATCAGGAAATTGTTCGTGAACCGCCTTACGGAGATTCTCGACGAACAGGGAATTGTTCGTGAACCGTCTTGCGGAGATTCTCGACGAACAGGGAATTGTTCGTGAACCGCCTTGCGGAGATTCTCGACGAACAGGGAATTGTTCGTGAACCGCCTTGCGGAGATTCTCGACGAACAGGGAATTGTTCGTGAACCGCCTTGCGGAGATTCTCGACGAACAGGGAATTGTTCGTGAAGAGGTGGATTAAGGAATGAGCCAGAGGACGAGATTTAAATGGTTGATCTGATTTGGTTAAAGATGAATGAAAATAATCATTTAATTTACTTTTTATTTATTTGATTATTTAATTGTTGATTTAAATAATTAAAATCCTTCCCAATGACAAGCTTAACGATGGAGGGAAAAGGGGAGTATAATTGGATTAGACTTACTAATTATTGAGTGCGATGAATATTTCGAAATATATATATTTTTTCAATTTGGTCGGAGCGAGTTCCAAGTGGCGCAAGGAGGTAGTTGCTGGCGAAAACTGCACTGCCTAGAAGGCCTCTGGGTGGACACTACACTCACTTTTTACTATTCTTATATATTTCTTTTTATCGAGAGTTGAATTGGCTGAGCGGAAGAATTGATAGTAAAAACTGTGAAAAGCAGTGAAAAACTGTGAAAAACTGAGTAAAAACTGTGTGGCCGCGCTTTCGGCTCGTGAATTTTAAAGTTTTTACTCCTCCTCTCTTCTGGATGGTGGGACTCCCTTTTTACCGAATCAAATAATTTCTATTACTCCCTTCTTAAGGGCAAGGAAGCTGATTTTTTGGGAGGAGAGGCGTTTCTTAAGATTTTTATTGGTTAAGCCCTTTGGCTCGAGATTAGTTCCATCCAGTAAGGAGTGGGAGTGAGCTGATTATCTTATCGCCGAATGTTTTGACGAATTGGAGAACGCTTGAGGATGGCCTGTCGAACGCGCGCACGTGCAGTATTAATTTCAGAGGGTTTGTTTATGTTTATCTTTCTGTCGAACTCTAGAGGACCATAGGATCTTTGTTTAAAAATCTCTGAAATGGATTAAGTTATAGCAATAGCTATGAGTGGTTCAAGTTTCCCATAATTTCGACTCTCATAATTCAAAGGTTTATTTAAAGTTTCTTTACTATCTCGACTGACCATTCTGATTATTTACTCGGGTTGGGTTGCGTTTTCCTATTCGCTATTATTCTGACAAAGGATCGCTTATTTCTCAAATCCGAGCCGATCTTAACTGTTTCTATGATAAGTTTCGAAGAAAGAAAAGAATCGTGGAGTCCATCGGACGTAACAGTGTATAGTGTTTTATTAGATTTATAATTGTCAATGAGTATTGCATTAAAAAGTTAACGCAAATCAAGCGTTAGCCAAAAAAAATTACATCCCATTTTGAAAGTCATCTGTGCTCTAAATATTGAATCTATTTCTCGAGATATTTTACATAATTCAGAATGAAGATGTCTACAAACACAATATTAAATTTTACTGCTCAATACAATTAATAGAATTACGTTAACTTTCTTACATCATTATCCATATCAACCATTCATTGCTTAAAGTGTGTGGAATTCTATGGAGAATAGAATTTTCCCAAATTCGTTTTATTTTATATTCTGTTTTATATCTGTTGTTAATTTCAAAAGATGGTTAACTTGATCAAGCTTTAATCCTATGTATCTAGAAATGTAAAAAAAAACTTGAGTAAAGTATCAAACACAAATTTATTATTATTTTGAATATTAATATAGTAAAAAATTTCGAAGAAAGCTTATATTTTTATGCAACACAATTTAATTTTATGAATTTACACATGAATGTATCAGATTCATAGAGACATAATAATAGGTCTATGATCGGATAATTTTCATATACTTAAAATGATATGTCAACCCAAAAATACTTGTAATGATCAAGTCATTTATCATATTAATATAAGAACAATAATTTCGCACAAAAAAGCATATATAGATGTTAAAATAGTTAAACTCATGCTTCATGCAATATGCCACTCTAGAAGTCAATATTATAATAGGAACCATCCTGTGATGAGACACATTGTTTTTTTGTATAGCTTGTGATAATCTGTTATTGTTTCAACACTTCGCAATGTACTATCAACAATATCGACCTTTTTCAAACAATTTCTAAATTTCTGTCACAAAGAGACAATGTAGTAGACCAAAATAATTAATATTTACAATTAATTTAATAATTTTATATATGGTGGATATTATATAATTAATAATATAGCTTATTTAATTAATGTAATTAATAGCTCTTTTTTAAAAAAGAATTGAAGTATGTTAATTATTTTTGTATATTTTTTTATACTTTACACAGGGTGTCTGTCAATTTTCGACCTTGACGAAATAAGGAAGTAGATTGGCTCAAATTAAGAAGGAAAGACCTCTATTGTTATGTGATTGTCGCAATAATTAACGAAAAAATAAAGAAGATCAACCAATCTGCGTGAGTAAAAGCGCGCGACGACAAGAGTCGTCCCATTGTAATCCGATACTACGAACGCGGCGAAGCGGTGGGCGAGTCGCTCTCCGAGACATGATGGTGGTTTACGATATATCGCAATATCGCGCCGAAAAATGATACGTCCTTTTAGTGGCGAGAAAATGATGCACTATCATTTCCACACCTTTCCTTGCGGTAGATAGCACAGTGCGCTTTTTTTATAGTGGTTTCCCCCCATAAGCCTATTCCACTCTTCTGAATAATTTGAAAATTATTCAAAATGCCATTACTATACGCTGAATGTATCGTAAATGTAAAAAATTGATGATGACAGTACCTTTACGAAAATTGATCCGTGATTGAAAATCTCTCGATAATATGTATTGCACACATTGATAATGATACGATGATAATGTTACGTCCAGGCCCGAGGAAAAGATGGACCGACGGAAGGGCGTAACACTAGTATCCCAAGAGCAGGTGCCTTAAGGGCAGATGTCTCGGGTCGAGCGTGCCTGCGGGGGAGCCAAAGATCAAGGTCAACGACCGCAAGGGTCGATCTTACACTATTTCTGGTCCGAATGCCCGCTCGACGGTCCCCTTTTTGGTAAAGGAACATAATCCTTTTTACCCGGGACGGGACCAAGTGCGATTCAAAAGCGTGGGTGAGGAGGGGGGATCGATTGAAAGCGAGAGAATAAGCTTAATTGAATTTATTATACATTATAATAAGAAAGAAAGGTTGCATAAACAACTAATCACAATTCTATACGCTTTTAAGAGATACAATATTAAATGAACGCGCGTGTGGGTGTGTGTGTGTGAGTGTGTGTGTGTGTATGTTAAAGGGGATCTAGTCAAAATCGGAAGGATCTGGAGTTGATTCGTGGGGTGGAGAAGGAAAGAGCGATAACGGTGGGAAATCAGAAGGATGGTCAGTTTCCGTGTTGTACACGGGAGAGTAACTAGGAAGAAGAGTTCCAGGAGATAGATATGGGGAGTAATTAGGAGGAGAAGCTTGAGGAGATGGACATGAGGAGTCTCGGGTATCCCTTTGGATATTGCTTAGGACTATTCGAGCGATAGGAAAGTTAGTGTTGATTTCGTTTATGTTTAATATGAAAGAAGGGTCGGCCACAGCCCGAGCCAGCAATCGGCGAGTACGGCGATTGCGACGGTACCGGAGTCGCTTTGCTTGGGCCCTAGTGGACTTCCTCGAAGCGGGTTCCACTAGCGAAGCGATTAAATAAATAGAAGAAGTAGACAGGGGAGGAAATTCGTAAAACAAAACAAAACTTATTATTTATAGAGCACGAGAATTAGCGCAAGCTGATGTAGTGTTTGCTGGAGGCCCCCTCTTAGTGCCGAGGATGAAGATTTTTTAACTGACTCGATAGTTATGTTGGTCCTTGGCGTTAGGTCAAGGTTTTTAACTGGCACTAACTCGATAGTTACTGATATAATAACGAAGACTTATAGATGAATGAACGTGAATATGAATTAAATGTATATAAAATGTGAATATCAAAAGAAGGATATAACAAATGTAACAAATCAAATTTTATTAAATTCGTTCGAATATTCAAAAGGGGTTTCTTTTATTTTCTATGGCTTCTTTAGATTTTATGAGTTTTTAAGTGATCGAAAGATATCAAATTCGTCTGACTGACTGGCGCCTTAGTTGACCAGATGCTATTTTTTATAGACTGTTAATATCTGACTGTTGTTTTAAGAGCATTTACTGAGAATCCTATTTCAAATTTAACTATCGTCAACGATTTTGGAAGTCGTACACGTGTGTGCCAGATATGGGAAAGAAAAGAATCGTGAAGTCCCTTGGACGTAACACCCCCGGCGTTAGACAAATGTTGGGGTTGTAGGACACAACATTTGCAGATGGAATTATCCCGATTCTTTTCTTGTTATTGAATTTGTGATTTAATATTTGACTACTTTTTCGGAGTAGTGCCTGTCGCTATTGTGTATGTGTATAATTGTGTGAATGTTACTACTAATACGCTATCGATTCTATTATTATGATTGTTGAACTATCGATAATATATATATGCGAAAGTGGAACTTTATTTCGTTATTACTATTAATACTTTTGTCACCATTTTTTTTTAGAAAGAACAAATTTCCTTTTTCTTTACTTATAAATTTAACTACCTGATCATCAGTAGCGAGACAATGCCAGGCGTTCCGGCCGGTTTTGATGTAGTTTTTTCTACTCTTCTATCCATTGGGTGGTCACAGGGCGTCCCCATCCTTCGACTAAGTACGTTATGTCGACGTATAGGTATTCTTCCAGACAGTATAGGCATGCCCATGCAGGGCTGACTCGTAAAATCGTGATGCTACAGATCGTGCAAGTTGTTTGATGGTTGGCTGAGCATTTATGGACCAAACTATGCGGTGGTATTAACATGTACTGTTGTTTGTAGTTCGATGGTATTGCCATAAAACATTCCTTGCAAACCTTATGATAATTAATAATGTCTTGGAAAACGTCGTCTCTTGTTATGGTGACGCACCGAAGTTCGGCTAGGTTGCGATAATCGTTGTGATTTGTTCTTTGTCTGTCAAGAAATCGCATTTTAGGAGGCCCGCGAAAGGGGTTGGGGTAATAACAGGCTTTTCTGATGATCAAGCAATATAATGAGAGAAAAAGCAGTTCCACTTTCGCGCTCCTTAGAGTGCTAAAAAGAAAAGAATATCAGTCTTATGTAGAATCGATGATAATTATAATTAAAATTCCTATAAAATATATGTATAACATGTTTATGTATTTATGTATGTATATAATCATTCTCTTCTTTTTATTTGAATTTGAATATCCTACTTGAGTAAATAATGTAATTTTATATTATTTTTCATTATTTTATATATATATATTATATATATTTTTTTTCTTTTTTTTAATGTATTTTTATTCTATTTTATTTAATTTAAATATATATATGAAATTTTTGTAATCGATTAACATAAGAATGATTATATGAAGTATATGCATAAGATAATGATTAATAATATGGAATGTTTTATAATATAATGTATTAAATATGTTCTCTTAAGGTTATATTTGCTTATACGGTAGGAATTACATCTACAGCTACACTAGTACTCAGTTGGGCGTGACCCAGTAAAATAAGCGCATCTCGGAGGGAGTATGAGGTACTCGGGGGTATTCCCTCTACGTTTAATTTAACTAGCGCTGTTCCTTCACTAAGGGGGCGGACTATATGAATCCATCCTTTTCGTCCTTCCAGAAGTAGTCGGCAGAGATCCTTAGTTTCCTTTGGCCAGGCTCGAACGTTTAGGACAGGACCGGTGTAGGCTAAACCACAGATTATAGCCTGCCAAGACAGCTCCTTGAATCTGTCCTCTAAGAGATAGACTTCACTCATACGCCGCCAGATTGATCGGCCCCAGTCTCCTAGGCTGACCTTTATCATCCAGTTCGTCCTATTGATTTTTTTTACAATGTCCCGTCTCCAGGATTTGCAATCTTTTATTGCATGTTTTCTTTAAAATCTTCGGGCCAGATGTATATAGATAGGTCGCTTTCCTAGCCATTCGGAATTCTAGTTCCTCTTCTAATTCTTTTAGATCTTTCTCGCCGTTTTTCAATTGGACGCAGAAGAGGAGTGGCGATTCCACCTTAACTATTGTTACGTCCAAGCGTCCTCGGGTTAAAAGGTTTGTCTCGATGCATTTGATCTCCATATTTTCTTTTATTCTGTAGAATGGTTAAAATTGTTTATGATAATAGAGTTTGGTTGATTCTTTATTGTTGGAATGCGAAAGATATATGTACACACAAAATAAATTTTTTTTTTTTAAATGTCAGAGTGTGGTTCAGAGTAGTGTTATATTTGTTTTAGGATTTTGATTCCTTGATCTGAAGTGAATAAGAGATATTCTCCTTTGAAGGGAGAGAGGGGTAAGCATGCATTGGTATTGTACAGTTTTCGGAATGAGCCGTCTCAGACGTCCTGCTGGGTTGGGATTCAGAGATTGGTGCTATGGGTCCTTTTTTGTGATGGTGGTCTTGTTCTTAAGTGTAATAATAAATGGGTTAAAGAGTCCCAGATGGCCCCTAATAAATATAGTAACCATCCGTATACTGTATGCAAGGCATATCCATGTACTATTGTATCCAATATTAGTTTAATAATTCTTATGGTCAAATAGATTCCCGCGCTAATATTTCCGAAAATCAAGAATTTACTCCAAAATTTTTTCCATATAGATAAGGCTATTTTCTCGATCGTATTTTTATCTAATAAGTTGGAGATGGAACCTCCTTCCAAAGAGATAGTTTTTCCCATGATTCCTCGAGCTACAGTATTTAGAAGTGCGAGTCGTTTTGCCGGGAACATTATATGATTTCTGAGATCATTTAAGTCGGTTTCCGTATATGCCACTGGTGGCAAGTGATCCTGGGCTAATATATTTCCATGTAGGCTTTGTTAATGGTTTCATGATGGTAGGTGGTAAGGTGTCTACCGGTCTGGGTGTTAATTTATACCATGCATCTCCTAAGAGATACATAGCAGGCGCGAAGGAATTACATGTTGTCTGAGTGCCTTGTCGTAATAATATATGAGTTTGAGGGGTTAAATAGTAAGTTTGATTTTCTCGAGTTACTGGTAATTGATTATAGTATTGCTCTGTTCGAGTGAGTGTTACTTCGACGGGTACGCATTTTACTATGTGAATTACTTCACCAGCTAGTAGAGCCATATATCCAGGTCCTTTCATTAAGTGATATGCAAAAATATCTGGGGATTGTGTACCGATAGCTAAAGCATTCTGCATCATTTTTCGTTCCAGATTGCATTGTTGTAACAGGATATCATGATAAAGTTGATTGATTTGAGTACGAATGTGTTTCTCCACGTAGACAAATTTGGAGTTCATATATGCGAAGATATCCAAGTTAGAAGTGCGAGTTTGTTTACTGAAAACTACAGTGCCGCGTACGGTTTCGAAAATTAATAATTTAGGATGTTTTGTTCGTATTAATGAATATCCACACACTTCATGTCTCCCTACGCTGGTTAAAGCAAATATTATGTCTTGAGTGGTGAGAGAATAGACTGTTTGACGTTGTTCTTCGTCAATTATTTTGTCGGCATATCCTTCATATATTATACCGTAGTCGAAAAATTTGTAAGGACCGACAGGAACTGGGTCCCAGTATGTATCTCCTCCTTCTATATCTATACATTCTACAGAGCCAAATTCGCAAGTCATATCTGAGTTGTAATTGATTACTATTAATTCGCACATCCGCGGTGTAATCGTGTAATGTAATTTTTACTGATCCTATTACAAGGACATCCGACCACGTTCCATAAGGGTCGGAATATGATCCTCCAGAACATTTACCGTCATTATCTACGGTTCCGGCCAGTGTTACTGGGCGTGTGGTAGTTGTATTTGATTTTAAACCAGTTATGTATGTGTTTCCCAGTTGATAGCTGCCATAGTCATGCATACGTCTACAAGTTTGGCGGATTATTGGTTCAATGTAAGAATATTTTCCATTATGCACATCCATGGTATGGGAGAACATTCCATATTTTCTAATTAATCTATCGATCTCAACTTTGCATTGGATGACTCGGGTTGATTTGAAATCATTAATTTGCAGTAATTGTACGTAAATTGAACTAGAATTAACTCGTTTTTGAGGGATGTCGCACTCTTCTATATTTAATAAAGATAAAGTCGTTAGATTCGCTGATGATGACCCACAATCGTATCCTATTATTCCGAACGTTCGAAGAAACTGCATTATTAGGAGTAATATTATTGCAATTAGTCTTCTGGCTCTGGGATCCATCTGAAATTGCATTTAATTATTGTTTAGTTATTGGATTTTTAGATGGCTTGATGTATGAAATTCGTAAACGGTTAGGATGTACTATTCGACTATTTTTCTTTATCTTAATTTTTATGTTATTTTTGTTAAGAAGTTCTAAAACCTCGTAAGGTCCGGTATATTGATCTCCGAATTTACCAGGTTTAAGACCTTTCAATAAAAATACTTGGTCTCCAGGCTTAAAGACCTGTGGATTTATTTTCTTGTCATAATGAATTTTTGATTTAGTTTTTGCTTGAATAACATTATCGCGAGCATTTCCTTGAATAGCGTGAAGTTGTGTAATGAGATTTTATTAAGTATTCGTCGTAGTTTGCTAATTTATCTTCTGAAGCGAGAGGTTCGTTGGATGGAATTCTTGCTATTTTGCCAAAAACTAATTCATATGGGGTATGCTTAGTTGCTTCATGTACGCTAGTGTTGTAATTGAACATTGCAAGACCAACCCATCTGTCCCACTGCTTTTGTTCGTTTGCATTGCGACGCCGTTGCCCACCTCGAGAACGCCGATCCCGAGGAGGTAGCGTGCAAGTTTTGGCCGATACGTAAATTCACTAATTTCTTATCTTAAAATTACGGTAACGTACGGTATCTTACAAGTCTCCTCAAAGGAGAATAAAATTGAGCGCCAGGCGGGATCTTTCGCGCCACGATAACGGTACGGTAACGGACGAGATTTCCGGTAACCCAGAGCTCAGTATATGGCAGAGGGGCAGGGTTCTTTGTGAATTAGAGAGAGAACGCTAGATGACTTTCGGGAGAGAGAAATAATCGACACTCAGTTTATCCTACTTATAATTAATTAGGATATATTGAACAATTATAATACAGAGTGAAAAAGGTAACAAAGATAATAATAGAAAAGAAAAGAAATAGACCAGAATCGATGAACGATAAAGAACAAAGAAAGAGCAGACAAATCTCGGTATATAAATGAGAAGCGGTAATATATAAATTCAAAAGGAAAGAACGATATACGATTTATAACGTATGACACGAAGGTCAGATATATTTGTAACGGAAACGATCGGTATAATACACGCGAGAATAGTACAATGATAAGACGACGGAAACGGATATAAATCTTCACGACCACGATAAGTAAAATCTACTGACAATAAGTGACGGAATAAACTGTAACACTCAAAGTAGAGTACACGGTAGATTTCGGAACGCACTCGGAGGCGCGAGCCACTAAAGATCTCAATACAAATCGAGCTACTTTCTCAAATAATTAGCGGTAATTAGCGGTATAGATCACGGGAAAATAATTGATAACGAACAGAATATACTAAGCGAGTAATATATAATACATTTAGAGGCACGAGCCTCTCGCGATATTTCGATATAAATCGAACGGAAATTCTCATAAAAGTCGGCGATACGTTACGGCAATAAATTCGAGAATATAACAAAAGTTATTATTAACAGTAATTTCAAATACACGAGCACTGATATTGTCTCACAATCTTTAACGGTATCTTCACGACCTTTCGCGCTCAACAACAACAACCTTGACTCTCAAAACGAGATATCACAAACGAACTTTAACGGTCACAAAATTCAACGGAGATTTCGCGATTTATGCAATTCTTGCCGAGCAGATTTCGCATACACGGTATCTCTTGCTCGCAAAGAATGCTCTCACGCAAATCCCGGTAACTAAAACGCGATACGGAAATGTCTAACTTCGTCACCACGCACGATCCAAAATTCGATACGAGACGTAACGATATTACGGTAGACGGAACGAAAACGTACGAGATGGTACGGTACGAAATACGAAACGAAACGATAATACGACTGTCGGTGTGAACCCCCCGAGAGGGACGAATCCGCGACTCCCGGTATCAGCTGGCGTCCGGCAACGACACACGCGAAAGCACACAGGCTTGCACGACAAATCGACAATGCGAATACCGTCGCTCTGCGACGGTATCTAGCAAAGTTCGACACCAGCTGCTTCCGGGAAAGAATCGTACGGCTGGGCAGCGGCTTACAATGAGTCGGCGGCTGCGGCAGAGTCCTCGATAGCTCGTCTTCTCGGAGAAATTCAGGCGTCTGTACGGACTTACGGGTCATCGAACAGTGACTCGAAATTACTGGCTCCGCGAGGCCCTCAAGTCCCGCGCCGATTTTCCGCGCATCCTGTCGATCTTTCCTAGAAGGGGTTGATATCTCCGCCCCTTCAAAATTCGGGATGCTGGACGGCGGGTTGCTCCTTTGCAGGGATGTGGAATCCGGTGAATGATGGTAACTTGACTTTGAGACTTCTCGTCCACGTGAACGCGACAGGCTGGCCAGGCCTCGTCCGTCCACGGTATTTCTTCTCCCAGTCTGCAGCCTGGGCGATTATCCGTCGTTTTGCCGTCCGGATTCCTCGCCGACGTTATTCTGAAAATATGTGGGATTAATTTTCGGCTGATACTCGACTCACGGCGGCGCGGGATCTTGATACGTGACCTTAGTTAGCGGAGGCCTGTGTTCACTCTTCTTATCCTCTTCTTTTGCGGTATCTTTCTCGGAATCTTCCTACAAGTTTCGGTATTGCACGCTCGCCCAGATCGCCGCACTCTGTCTAAATATCTTAACTCTATAACTAAAAATTGGTCCTAACGGGTTATTACGTCCCCCCCCGCAGACGCAAGAAACGACCCCGCACACGCTTTATCCCCTCGGCGGAGTAACCGTGACGGAGCTCAAAAGCGTCACGTCACAGCATATTGTTTTAAATATTCTCTCAGTGCATGATGAGATCTCTCCAAAGATCCGTTTGATTGAGGATGGAAAGCTGTTGTTCGAAACTTGCGAATTTTAAATAATTTAGCAATCTTTTTTAGTAATTCGCTAATAAAGTTTCGTCCTTGATCCGTTAATATCGCCTTCGGTGCTCCAAGTACGCAAATGAATCAATCTACAAAATCTTCTGGTCTCAGAAGTCTGATTCGGTAGCGGTATTCCCATACAATATTTTGTTAATTGATCTGGTAACGTCAGAATATATTCGTTATCTCTTTCGGTTTTCGGTAATGGTCCTACGATATCCATAGCGACTTTGTCGAAAGAAGATCCTGGTGTGTCTGTAATTATCATAGGCTGTTTAGTTTTGACTCGAACGAGTTTTTTGAGTTGACATTGTAAACATTGCTGGATATATCTTTGAACGTTGGCTTTCAAGTTCTCCCAATAATAATTATGTTTTATTCTATTGTAAGTCTTCGTAACGCCACTGTGTCCTCCTGTGGGTAAACAGTGCATCTCTCCAATAATAACAGTTCGTAGATCTTTAGGTGGATATTTGACTAATCCGTTACATATAATCAATTTAGTGGATATGTTAACGAATATTGACAGAAGTCGTGATTTAATATTATTCCATGGTACATTATTAATTGTTTCTGTTTTTGCAATACTAATTGTTTTTAATTGTAAATTTGCAATGATGTCACGTAGATTATTTATGGCGATTGATATTTGGTTTAAAGTCATTGTAGGACCCTCCTGTTGTTCTTCCATAATAGGCAGAGCTATGTGGAAGTAGTTTTTATATTTTATGGCCTTTGGTTTACCTAAAATAAGGGACTCAAGATTTGGGAGACTATTTCGCTCAAAGAGTTTTTGTGAGCCTGAGTCTAAAGATTTTCTGTTGTCAACAAAATACATTACGTTATCTCTTCGTAAAAATAATAATTCGCGACTTTCTATGACATTACTTTTATTTTCAATGGATTTTATTCTTGCCTTCCGTAAATTTAGATTGATAATTTCTTCTTCATCGTGTCCTTCTTCTTCTTCTTTATCTTCGTCTTTATTTGGCGGATCTGTTCTTCTTCCTATATCTTGAAAATTTTCGTTTCGTTCTTTTTGATTTATAGTTTCTGGTTTATATTCGATCTCGTTTAGGTGGTGGTGGTTCGTTTTCTTCGGTAGATGGTGTAGCATTAGTATGGTCGTAAAATGATTCATCTGTTTCGGTGTCTGAAAGATATAAATAAAAATCATCGTCTTCGCTTTCTCCCTCGTCGTCGGATTCTTCTAACATCCTAGAAATTTTTTCTGCGAATTATTAGGATTCAACGGCTTATCTTGCGAATTATTAGGATTCAACGGCTTATCTTTTATAATATTACATTCTGTCTCCATGAGATTTATGGGATTTCGCGATAATGCATCTGCATTTACGTTAGTTTTTCCAGCTTTATATACAACATCGTAATCGTATTCTGCTAGTTTCAATCTCCAGCGTAGTATGTTTGCGTCTTGTGCGTTCTTGAACCACGTTAAAGGTTTATGATCAGTAACTAAGGTAAATTTTCTTCCATATAAGTAGGGTCTAAAATGCTTTACGCAGTAAACTATGGCTAGTGCTTCCTTTTCGTAAGTGTCATATTTTACTTCATTATCTGTTAGAGTACGTGATGCGAATGCGATCGGTCGATCTCTGTTTATCTCCCTTTGTGATAGAATCCCGCTATGGCTATTCCTGAAGCATCTGTAGTCAATATGAATGGTTTCGAGAAGTCAGGATACTGCAATACAGGTTCTTTGCATAACTCTTGTTTCAAGATTTGAAATGATTCTTCTTGTTCAGATGTCCATTCGAAATTTGTGTTGTTTTTCAATAAAGTGGTTAACGATTTGGCAAATTTAGAGAAATTGGTTGTATAAAACGTCTGTAGTATCCTGCAAGTCCTAGAAATTATTTGATGTTTTTTGGCGTTTTCGGTCTTGGAAATAATTTTACTGCTTCTAATTTTTTAGGATATGGCCTTACTCTATCTTTGCTAATTATGTGTCCTAGATATGTTACTTCCGATTTCAGAAATTCGCACTTGTCAGGCTGTAGTTTTAAATTAGCTCCTCGAAGACGTTCTATTAAAGCGTTGTATTTCCTTTCATGTTCTTCTAATGACTTAGCATAAATAACTATGTCATCCATATATACGAATAATTCTTCGCCTTGTAGTCCTGTTAATATTAATCCATTAAGCGTTGAAAAATAGCCGGAGCGTTTTTTAAACCGAAAGGCATTCTATCAAATTCATAATGTCCGAAAGGGGTTGTAAAAGCGGTTTTGTGACTGTCGGCAGGATCCATTTTTATTTGATGAAATCCGGATGCGAGATCGCATATAGAAAAATATTGCGCCCCCCTATTGATCTAGTATATCAATGATATTAGGTAATGGGTCTCCAATAGTTTTTTTATTTAAGATTCGAAAATCGAGAACCATTCTCCAGCGTTTATTTCCTTTAGAATCGTCTTTCTTAGGCACGATCCATATGGGCGTATTATAAGGCGACTGTGAATGTTTTACTATGCCTCCCTGTAGGAGGTCCTCTACCTGCTTGTTTATTTCTTCTTTATGTACTTGCGGAAATCTATATTGTCGAGTATTTATCGGGTGATCATCCGTAATCGTTATTTGGTGTTGCAAAACATGAGTTGCAGTTAATTTTTCTCCGGGAATGTGGAAACGATCTTGACTATTTGCTATTAATTTTATTATGTTTTCCTGTTCTTTTTTATTTAAATGCTCTAATCGTAATAAGTCGATAATCTTAGAGAGTCGATCTTCCTTAGTTTCCTCAGAAAGTACCAAACAATTATGCGATTCAGAGGTTGCAATGTCAATCTTGTGTTTAGACTTACGTTTTCGCATAAATTTATCTATTATTTTCTGAGATTTATTATATAGGGACATAGAAAATTTCGAAGACGGCTTATTCTTGCGATTAATTTTCCGAGAATTTTCAATATTCCCACTGTTCAAATTATATCCTTAAGTCTCTCGGACGAAGTCTTTTATTGTAATATGAGAGGTTTCTAATTCATTATTGTCGTTTTTTCCTGTAAATAGTCCATCCTTTGAAAATGTAAAGTCCAAAGAGGACGAAGAATTTCTTTCTCTTTTAGAATAAGATATCAATTTCAGTGAGGTTTGGTAACTTTCCTCCTTGCAATCAACAGGACTGGAATCTTCTGACGAGGTTTGGAAACTTCCCTCCGAAATTAGAATTATTTCCTTTAAAAGAGGTTTGGTGATTTCCCTCTCCAAGGATGGTTGGGTTATTAAAATTTTCGGAAGAGATTTGCTAGCTTCTCTTTTCAGGGACTGTTGAATTATTAGAATTTGTATTTGCAGTTTTTGTAGTTTTTATCTCTTCTTTTAATTTTAATTTCTTTATTTTGATTTATCTCTTTTTCTTTTATATTTTCAAGTGTTTCGTCTTCGTTTCCTTTTTGGATTTTATTACTGATTTCAGCATTTTCATTAAGAATAATATTATCATTGATTTCGAAAGCATCTTCATTAATTTGAATTTCATCGATATTTCTGGAATCCTCCAATGGTCTTGCTGATTTCTCCTTGTTGAATATTTCCATGTTCGAGTTATGATCATCGAATAATTTGTCTAGTGGTTTTAAATATAATGTTGGCACGCGAACTTCCACTTCTTCATCTAAAGTGCTTATGATATTCAAATAAGCCTTTCCAGAAACGTTTTTCACTATTGTATCCCCTAGATAAATTTCGTGCTCTACCTTTAACTTGGGTATGTATCCTATTTTTATTTCAGGATTGACTATTCTTACGTAAAATAATGATTCGGTTCTTGGTTGCACTGTTATAGTTTGGGGGAGAAGAAGGGCACATAATTCCAGAAATGTCTAGATGTCCCTCTGCGTAATCTATTTTTGAGGAAGTTTGCTTGAAGAAATCATTTCCAAGTATTCTGGATTGTGGAATCGGAAAGTCATCGGATACGATGTGAAAAGATACGGATATTCCGAAAAGCGTCAACATAATTTCTCCGAATGTGAACAGGGATAGCTGTTTTATCATTCAATTTTTAAATGTTATCGAAATTTATACTAATATTCTTAGGTGTGAATTTTTCTTTAATTATATTCGGTCCGGATCCCGTATCAGCATGAGAGTTATATGAGCGGATCCCTTGGTGAGCTGGACCTGAACAGTAGGCACGCGACTGTCTTTAGCGAGGGTCACTGTCACAGGCCGTACATCTAGGTTTCGTTGATTTATTTGGTGTCCTGTTGAGTAGACGGGTGTGAAGCTAGCTCGGGCCCTTGTCGCACACCCGACGTCGAGGGCCATTGTAGTTTCCCTGGTCTTTTTCTTTCCGACGATTATTACTCGCGATCCGTAATTGACAATTTTCAAGAAGATGCCCTTGTTCCTTACAATATCGACAAAAAGAATTGGTTATAGGTGTTGAATTTATTCTAGTGCGGCAATCTTTAGCGATGTGTCCGATTTTATTACAAATTTGACAAGTAACGGTAGCTTTATTTATTGAATTGCGTTGTTCATTTTGTTTCTTCCAACAGTTATTAGCGGAATGACCAATTTTGTCGCACCATTGACAAATTACCGAGGTTTTGTTGGCTTGATTATTGTTGCTATTTTGACGACATAAGTTTCGCGTCGTGTCCGTTTTTAGAACATAGTTGACAAGTTATGATTCGTTGTTGGATTACACTTACTGATTGGCGATATTGAGGATTGCGCAGACGACATTTATCTGCACTGTGTCCGCGTTTTTTACAAATTTCGCAAATTAAAATTTCGGTTCCTAAGGCTCCTTGAATTTGACCCAAAGAGGATGACTGCGTGAGCTTCCTGCAATTGCTAGCCACGTGTCTTCTTTATAACAGATCTGGCAAGTCTCTCGTATTCGCGGCTTGTTTTACCTGAGCTCCTGTCCCTGTCGTAAATCTGTCATCGCTCGAAGCCCTTTTTCTATCCTTAAAGCATCAGCGACGGTTCCATGCACGTCTAAGTCTCTCGCGATTCTTTGTTCTATTTCAGGTTTGAGTCCTCGGATAAAACATTTACACATGTCTCCTTCCAATGATGCTTTTATATTTTGGTCAGGTAAAGAACGACTAGTACTGCAGTATGCTTCTAAAATCTGTTTTCCTAGCAATTTTACTCGATTTGCATACGTGACTACATCTTCCTTCTTTTTTGATAAACGCGTTCTAATTCTCCTTGTAGTATATATACGTTTTTAGAAGGTCCGTAAATTTGTTTTAAATATGAAGTTAAATTGGATACAGTGTCAAAATCTTGATCTTGGATGGTTCGTCGGGCTTTGCCGACTATTCGGGTTCTTATAACTTTGGTAAACTGTGCTTCAGCTTCTTTAGGTAACATGGATTTAGCTTCTTCACATCCTTCGATAAAATAACTGAGCGGAATATTTTTACCATCGAAAAAGGGAACGGCTTCAATCGCGTATTTTAAGGTAGCAAATGGGTTTTGATGAGTCATGGTTTCGGACCTATCAAGATCTTTTTCTTTTAAATAAGGGTGTTAGTAAGTGTGTAATATTCTTAGCAAGTTAGATCGCCGGAATCGTCAGGATTTGGCTCGGGCGTGTCGGCTATTAGAATAGTATTGTTTATGCTTATGTCAGTGTTCTCTAAAGAAAGATTAAAATGTCTTGGTGTAGACCCTACAGTTCTCTTTGGAGTGGATGTATGAGGTAAGCCAGAAGTAGATGATTTAATTTCAATTTTAGATTTAGATTTTTTCTCTTCCAGAGCGAGATTATAAAATTTTTCTACTTCCTTTTTATCGGCTTTACCTCGAGTTCCGTCACTCATTCCCGTTTCCTTGAATCGCACATATCAATCCCGGACGAGCCCCCAAAATTTTACATATGTTACGTCCAGGCCCGAGGAAAAGATGGGCCGACGGAAGGGCGTAACACTAGTATCCCAAGAGCAGGTGCCTTAAGGGCAGATGTCTCGGGTCGAGCGTGCCTGCAGGGAGGGCAAAGATAGGTCAACCGCAAGGGTTCGAACTTACACTATTTCTGGTCCGAATGCCCGCTCGACGGTCCCCTTTTGGTAAAGGAACTTAATCCTTTTTACCCGGGACGGGACCAAGTGCGATTCAGGAGCGTGGGTGATGAGGGGGGATCGATTGAGTTGAACGCGAGAGAATAAGCTTAATTGAATTTTTACATTATAATAAGAAAAAAAAAGGTTGTATAAACAATTAATCACAATTCTATACGCTTTTAAGAGATACAATATTAAATGAACGCGCGTGTGGGGGTGTGTTAAAGGGGATCTAGTCAAAATCGGGAGGATCTGGAGTTGATTCGTGGGGTGGAGAAGGAAAGAGCGATAACGGTGGGAAATCAGAAGGATGGACAGTTTCCGTGTTGTACACGGGAGAGTAACTAGGAAGAAGAGTTCCAGGAGATAGGTATGGGGAGTAATTAGGAGGAGAAGCTTAAGGGGATGGACATGAGGAGTCTCGGATATCCCTTTGGATATTGCTTAGGACTATTCGAGCGATAGGAAGGTTAGTGTTGATTTCGTTTATGTTTAATATGAAAGAAGGGTCGGCCACAGCCCGAGCCAGCAATCGGCGAGTACGGCGATTGCGACGGTACCGGAGTCGCTTTGCTTGGGCCCTAGTGGACTTCCTCGAAGCGGGTTCCACTAGCGAAGCGATTAAATGAATAGAAGAAATAGACGGGGGAGGAAGTTCGTAAACAAAACAAAAACTTACTATTTAGAGCACGAGGATTAGCGCAAGCTGATGTAGTGTTTGCTGGAGGCCCCCTCTTAATGTCGAGAATGAAGATTTTTTAACTGACTCGATAGTGCTCGATACTGCTGATGGCCCTTCTTGGCGTTGAGGATGACAAGGTTTTTATTGAACTGGCACTAACTCGATAGTTACTGATATGACAACGAAGACTTATAGATGACTGAACGTGAATATGAATTAAATGTATATAAAATGTGAATATCAAAAAGAAGTGACGATTCGTTCGAAGTTCGCGCTTATATACCGTTTCTGGGTTACCCTCCCCTAACGTGAGGAATACGGGGAGTTGACGAATAGAAACTTTTCATTAGATTTCTATGGTCTCTTCCCCCCCCCCACTTATGAGTATTTTAGAACAAATGTAACAAATCAGAATTTTATTACATTCAAATAGATAAAGAAATTAGTCCGAAATAGAAAAAAGAGCGATAAGCCACCCGGGTGATAGTGCGTAAAATTTATAAAGATTAATAAATCGCGAAAAATAAGACGCGCTCCCGATTCAGCGACTTCGCCCCGATATTTTTCTCGCTTACATCTCTGCAGGGGGGTGAAGAGGGGTCTTATATAGTATTCTCGAATGAAGAATCTACCTTGGTTTATACACCAAGTAAAATATATGCATATGTCTTATTTTCGCGTCTTATTTTTCGCGATTTATTAATCTTTATAAATTTTACGCACTATCATCCACGGTGGCTCTTATCGCTCTTTTCTTGTATATCGGTTGTTTATTACATTCGTTCGCGAATAGGAGCGCATCTTCCAAAACGGGGGAACTTAGGATTCTCAGTATCGGTGGTGGTAATAATTTATGCTTTGCAGAATGCGTCTGTTAAAGACAAGGGATGACTTTTACTACCCTTTGAAATTAAAATGGGAGCACCGCGACATCCGGTCACTCGCGTTTCATGAATGGTTTCTTTTATTTTCTATGGTTTCTTTAGATTTTATGAGTTTTTAAGTGATCGAAAGATATCAAATTCGTCTGACTGACTGGCGCCTTAGTTGACCAGATGCTATTTTTTATAGACTGTTAATATCTGACTGTTGTTTTAAGAGCATTTATTGAGAATCCTATTTCAAATTTAACTATCGTCAACGATTTTGGAAGTCGTACACGTGTGTGCCAGATACGGGAAAGAAAAGAATCGTGAAGTCCCTTGGACGTAACAATAAAATGCTTCAAGAATCCTTTCTTCATCTTGTATACGCACTGCTGGACCAGTTACCGATATTATGCACGACACCCAGTTTCACATAATTATTGCACAACATATAAAATTGTACGGCCACTTGGTTTTCGTGCACACCCGGAAAATGATTCCATGTAAATTGCGGCTGCACGATAAGTAATTTCTCCAGCTAATTTGTATGCCACAATCATATCCGTATATTCCTGCAGAGTATACTTCAATTTCACTGTTAATTTACTACGCAAACACAAGATTTTTATTAAAACATCTTAGCTCTCGCACGCTGTTATCAGACTGCGTTCGCCAGCAACACGCAACTATAGCGTACGTGTGAGTTCAATCCCAGCGCCCTACGATTACACTCACAACTGTTCGCTCAGCTATAGTTACGTGCTGCTGGCGTATGCAGTCTGCGTAACAGTATGCGAGAGCTAAGACGTTTTAATAAAAATCTTGTGTTCGCGTAGTAAATTAACAGTGAAAATGAGGTATATTCTGCAGGAATATACGGATATGATTGTGGCATACGGACTAGCGGAAATACTTATCGTGCGGCCGCAATTTACATGGAATCATTTCCCAGGCGTTAACGAAAACCAAGTGACCGTACAATTTTATGTGTTGTGCAATAATTATGTGAAACTGCGTGTCGTGCATAATATCAGGATAATCGGTCCAGCAGTGCGCTTTCGTACGAGGTGAAGAAAGGATTCGTGAAACATTTTATCATCGTATCATTATCAACGTGTGCAATACATTTTATCGAAGGATTTTCAATCACGGATTAATTTTTGTAAAGGTACTGTCACCATTAATTTTTTATATTTATGATGTATTCAGCGTATAGTAATAACATTTTGAATAATTTTCAAATTGAGAGTGGAATAGGCCTATGGGGGAAACCACTATAAAAAAAGCGCACCATGCTATCTACTGCAAGGTGATGTGGAAATGATAGTGCATCATTTTCTCGTCACTAAAAGGACGGGTTATTTTTCGGCGCAGTATTGTGATATATCGCAAACCACCATCATGTCTCGGAGACGACTCTCGTCGCCGCGCACTTTTATTCACGCAGATTGGCCGATCTTCTTTATTTAATTTTTCGTTAATTATTGCGAATCATAAAACAATAGAGGTCATAATAATTTGCCTTCTTAATTTGAGCCAATCTACTTCCTTATTTCAAGGTCGAAAATTGACGGACGCCCTGTATAAGTATATACAGGGTGTATCTGAAATGATGCACTAAACTTTAGGAGCGTATTCTAGAAATCAAAATAAGACTTTTTTTTCTTATAAACATGGGTTCGCAAATGAATGATCTCCCTCCGAGCTAGAGATCCCTAAAGTTTGGGGAAAAAATTGAAAATTGACTGTATTTCAGAAACATTATTATTTGACTTTGATGTTAACGTTACCTATCACCCTCTCTTGAGAGATAAATAAATTTGCATTGCGGGTGTTTGGTCAATTTTACACATTTTCGAATTTTAGTTCGCAAGAGGGTTTATTTGCGGACCCATTTTCATAACAAAAAAAGTCTTATTTTGATTTCTAAAGTACGCTCCTAAAGTTTAGTGCATCATTTCAGATATAACATTTGTGTGTGTGTGTGTACAGTTTCTATACACACACACACACACACACACACACACACACACACACACACACACACACACACATGCATACAATTATAAATGATCGTAAATCGGTACTTTTCTTTATGTTGATATTACGTGATTATTCTATTAAATATTGACTTTATACATTAAATTAATTTTATAAGAAGAATAATTCTTATGATAACGAATATAGAAAAAATATATTTGATATAAATATAACGTAAAAAGTTGTTTGTGATTTTTATTTGCAATTTTTCTTAAAAAAATGGCAAATATTTCAATTTAGTACAATAAATATTATATATTTAAAAAAATTTCTATTAGTACAATAAATAATAAATTTGTATTTAATACAATAAATATTACATATTTAAAAAGATTTGTATTATATATCAATTATTTTAGGTTAGATTAAGTTAGATTAATATCCACTTAGATTTTTATGTACAATATTATTTACATTTTATTTAACATATTTTTATCAATCTGTGTATTAATATAACTACATTATGACAGTCATGAGAGACGTAGTAAACTGTAAAGATGAAAAAACAGTATATTTTTTATATTTATAAATTTAACTATTTGTAATTATACATATATTACATAATAATATAATATGTTTATTAATAATGTTGATTATTTATGGACATTTATTGAAATTTCTTATTTTTATTTCTTAATACAAGAATTTGCATTATATACATATAACCATTACATGTACCTAACAATATCATTAAATAGCGACATCATATTAATATTAGTAAATAATATTAATTGAAAAATTACTGATAGGACAATGAATATAAGAAATGTATATAAAATATTCATCATAGTATGAGAAAAGATGTATCTCTTGGTAAAATAGAAGTTGTAGAAAATTTTAAGATTTATAAAAACAATTTTATAAAAGAATCAGGAAAAGATGTGTGTGAATGTGTGTATGGCGTGTATACATGCGTAATTCTTTTATCACACAATATCTTTTTGCAACATTAAAACAAATTTTTCCAGTTCCACATAATATTCAGATTTCTTAAAAATATTTACAAGAAGATGTTTTATATATTATATTCTAAGTATTATTTGTGTCGACGCTTCTTCTAAGTATTACTTGTGTCGACGCTTTTTCAATTTATACAATATTATATTATTATAACCTATAATCATCATTTTTTTTCAATGTTTGCATATGCATGCCTGTATAACAACGATCGTAATTGATGAGGTAAACTGAAAAATATTAATTTTTGTTTTTAAATAATTATTGTATATTTAATTATATATTATATATTTAATTATATATTAATTATATATTTAATTATTCATAAATAATTACGCTGATAATAAACATTTTACAACGTACCCCGTAAAGAAATTTGTAGCCAAATTGAAAAAGTCCAATTCCGTAGAATCTGACTGGCGTTTGAGTTATTTGCAATAGAAGCTGTAATATCTGTGTTAATATAATAAAGTACCTTTAATGTATATATTTAGAATTTTCATTTTTGTGTAAACAATATATAAAATATTTATTATTTTTTATTATAGCATGAACTATATATATATATATATATATAAGTAAATTATACTTTATGTCAATCTTATATATATTAACTTGTATATATTAAAACTTACATTTTCTCGATATCATAAGTAGAGTACAGCACTTTGTTTATTAAACTTCCTGTCGCATTCGCGTTCCCTTTTCGTCCCAAATGTCCATAATTTCTTCTCAACTTTTGACGCTGTAACTTTTGACCTAAACGTCGTTGAAAAAAATTGAAAAAAGACATTTCTTATAGTTTGAAACCTCCTCTTTCGAATGCCGTGATCAGATTCGGCCTACGAATTGACGGAAAAAAGTTATAATTGTTTTTTCTTTAAATGTCAATTTTTTCGACGCCGTTTCGCAAAAATTATATATTTTGACAACAAAAAAGTTATTCCTGACCATCACAAAATATCGTAATCGCGTATTTTTTACATGACCTTTTTTATTCCGTTGGAATTTTTTTGAAAAACAAAATGGCGACTTCAAGATGGCGCTGACAATTCAGAATTCCTCATTTTTTCGCCTAAATGTCGATTATTCTTTCGTTTTGCATCTAGGATGACTGAAAACTTGATGAAATTGAATGAAAGAGTGGGGATTATCATTTGTAAATACTTAACCTCAAAATGACTCACTCCTAACCTCAAATTAGTCAGATGTTATGGATTTTTACCAAGATTTTTCATGTTTCCAATCCAATTTTCAATGTTTCGCAATAATTCATGTATATGTGGATCCAAAAGTGACTTTTTACATTTCTAACCTTCAAATTATCGATTTATAACCTAATAATTAGGAATTTCATGATTTCTTTCCTCAAGTTGATATTGTAAATCCTTATTCGTGTTGCTATCGCGTTCTTTAACCGTCAAAATACGTTACTCTCTACATCTCTTACCTCTGAATCATTCTTCGTCATATCCTCATCTCGAAATAGTCAATTTGAAATATATAATCAGTGATTATCATAGATCATAACAAAATATAACAAATGTCTTTTGACATATACAGGATGTCCAATTCGTGAGGGATCAAACGAAAAGTGATGATAGATTGGGTCAAACTAAGAAGAATAGTCCTCTACCATTTTGCAAAATTCGCAATAATTATTAAGTAATAAGCAAAAATGTACATACATATACATACATGCATATATATGTATGTATGCATATATACATACATGCATACATATATATGATGATAGATTGTCAACAAAGCAAAAAGTGGTCTACCGCTTCTCATGCGCCGGGACATTTTTGCTTATTACTTAATAATTATTGCGAATTTTGCAAAATGGTACAGAACTATTCTTCTTAGTTTGACCCAATCTATCATTACTTTTCGTTTGGTCCCTCACGAATTGGACACCCTGTATATAAGTAGGACATAGATAATAAGGAACTTACAAATCTACGAAATCACGTTTAAATCGGTACGAACATAAGTTCAGGTTAATTTTTGGTAACCTTGTTATATTTTGTTATAATCTATCATTATATTTTGTTATGATAATCACTGATTATGTATTTCAAATTGACTATTTCGAGATGAGGATATGACAAAGAATGATTCAGAGGTAAGAGATGTAGAGAGTAACGTATTTTGACGGCTAAAAAACGTGATAGCAACACGAATAAGGGCTCACAACGTCAACTTAAGGAAAGAAATCATGAAATTCCTAATTATTAAGTTATAAATCGATAATTTGAAGGTTAGGAATGTAAAGAGTCACTTTTGGATCCACGTATACATGAATTATTGCGAAACATTGAAAATTGGATTGGAAACATAAAAAATCTTGGTAAAAATCCATAACATCTGACTAATTTGAGGTTAGGAGTGAGTCATTTTGAGGTTAAGTATTTACAAATGATAATCCCCACTCTTTCATTCAATTTCATCAAGTTTTCAGTCATCCTAGATGCAAAACGAAAGAATAATCGACATTTAGGCGAAAAAATGAGGAATTCTGAATTGTCAGCGCCATCTTGAAGTCGCCATTTTGTTTTTCAAAAAAATTCCAACGGAATAAAAAAGGTCATGTAAAAAATACGCGATTACGATTTTGTGATGGTCAGGAATAACTTTTTTGTTGTCAAAATATATAATTTTGCGAAACGGCGTCGAAAAAATTGACATTTAAAAAAAACAATTATAACTTTTTTCCGTCAATTCGTAGGCCGAATCTGATCACGGCATTCGAAAGGAGGTTTCAAACTATAAGAAATGTCTTTTTCAATTTTTTTCAACGACGTTTAGGTCAAAAGTTACAGCGTCAAAAGTTGAGAAGAAATTATGGACATTTGGGATAAAAAGGGTTAAGTCCGAATATGTAAAATAAAATTTAAATGATTCTTTAAATTCAGAAAAGCGATATGCAAAATTTGATATTATTTAATAATTAGATAAATGACGAAAGAAATTTTCAAATAAATACATTTTGAGTTTGGATGTAGCATACCTTGGTGTTAACTATTTCACATGCATAATTAATGAAAAAGAGTTTTAAAATAATAAAACAAATATAGAATAGTATTATAGCAGTCAATAGTGTTTTATTAGATTTGATATGATTGTCGATGAGCATGACACCGAAAAGTTCACGCAAATCGATAGCTAATCAAGAAAAAATACATCCCATTTTAAAAGTCATTTGAACTCCAAATATCGAATTTAGTTCACGAGATATTTTACGTAATTCCGAACGAAGATGTCTACAGACAAAAACACAATATTAAATTTTACTGCACAAAACTCAATAATTAATAGAATTTATTTTCTTACATTACAATTCATATCAAACATTCATTGTTTAAAGTTTGTGGAAATCTATGTTCGAATATGGAATTTTCCCAAGCTCGCTTTATTTTATGTTTGTTATCTCTTGTTAAATTCAAAAGATGTTGATTAACTTGATCAAACTTTAATCCTATGTATCTAAAAATATTAAAAAGAACTAATAATCAAAGGAACATATACATGCAAATTCATCGCATTTTTTTGAATATATGTATATATCGATATATTAAAAGATTCCAAAGAAAACTTATATTTATGCATTATAATATAATTTTATAAATTTAGACAAATTAAGATTATGTCAGAATAATTTATATATATGTATGTATATATGTATGTATATATAGATATACCAACCCAAAAATACTTATAATAATGAAGTCGTTGATTATATTAATAAAATAACAATAATTTTGCACAAAGAAGATATACATAGTTGTTAAAATATCATAATTAAATTCATTTCTCATACAATATGCCGTTCCATAAGTTATTATTATAATCAATAGGAGCCATCCTATGATGAGACACATTGTTTTTTTGTATAGCTTGTGATAATCTGTCATTATTCCGATATTCAGCAATGTATTATCGACAATATCGATTTTCCTCAAACAATTTTTAAATTTCTGTCATAAAGAGACAATGTGGTCAAATAATTATAGATCAAATAATTATTGTTAATAATTAGTTTCATAATTTTGTGCATGGTGGATCTTATATAATTAATAATGTAGCTTATTTAATGTAGTTAAAATAACTATAACTTTTTCGAAAAGAATTGAAAGATGCATATATTTATTTTGTATATTTTCTTAGATTTTATGCAATATTTCATACAATAAATTATTAAATTATTATTAAATATATCACATAAAGAAAAATTTTCATTAATAACTTGTATTTTGTAGATATATTATGTGTGAATATTGCATGTCTTTTCATGATAATTTGTATTGCTAAACTGATAAATACTTAAAACTTTTGTATATACTATATATCTTCAAATATCATAAATAGTACACGTACAAAAATAGTAACGTATAAAACTTCAAAGTTACTCATTATTAATATGCAATTAATTAATAATTCTTCAAAAGCATACATACCTTATCATAATACATTCCAGACACTATTGACAATAATATTAGTAAGATTTCAAATCCAATCGTAATCCAATCCAATATATCATATATATAATAGTGAGATCTTAATAAGAAAAAATAAATTGACCAAAATAGCAGCATATATAAGAAACTAAACCATACTCTCGGACAACCTACAGGAAATTCAATAATACTTAAACCGAAGACATAATTGATTATCAAGAGCGGTGTTAAAATTGTTCGAATGCTTTTAATCATCATGTATACTGTTTCGATTTCGAACTGCATTTCATTGATTGTTACGTATTGTAAATTATATATTTTTTCTTCGAAACAACTGTGTGTTTTCTTTACACCAATTAATTTCTCTCATTATTTTGTACATAAAAGTATTAAGGTAATTTGCTAGCTTCATCATATGATTATGATTTTTATAATTTCAATTTAGGACACTTCCAGTTATTGAAATATAATTGATCTATTTTATATGTGATATATTTAACAAAAACAGATAATGATATGTTTTTAGAACATGTAAAAACATAATTATATTCATTAGATATTCCTAACAGAAAATATTGTTCTTAATATATTTATTCTTTTTATACAATACTATGATATACAGAGTGTTAGAAAAGTCTGGAAACGATCAAATATCTCTGAAAATAGTGGTCCTGTGGGAAAATGTTTCAGACAAAAGTAAGTTGTAAAATTGTAAGTGATGCATTACATAGTAATATTACTATGACCTTGAAGAGTGTTGTTAAGATCACGTGAAGGTTATCTTAAATTTCTTAAGCGGAACTCCCTATTTTTAATTACATATTCTTGCAACTTACCTCCGTAGCTTTTCAAAACGCTATAATAAAGTATTTTTTTATTGAGTACTTTCCAATTTATGAGACTTGAAATGATTTCTTAATTTTACATAAATCGTAAAATATCTTGTAAAATATTTATTTCTTGATTATCCTATTTTAATACTTTTATGTACAAAATAATGAGAGGAATCAATTGGTGTAAAGAAAATACATAGTTATTTTTAAGAAATAATATGTAATCGTTAATTGCAAATTACATATTTTTAAAAAACTTAATATAATTCGACCACACTGGCAATTTATTGTTTAACAATGTGTCACAACGTTTCGACCATGGGTTTTGGTCCTTATCAAGTGAACTAAAATTCAAATATAAACAGTAAATAAATTACAATAATAAGTGTGCACGGAAAGAGAGAAATTTTATACCTGCAGTAACTTAGTAAACTGATAATATGAGATCACTGTGTCAGAAAGATTTTTTCCCCGTCATGTCTGCCTCTCGATCACACATACAGAGAAAGACTAAAGCTTTTATTAGTCTATCATAAATATTGTTTAAATTCTCCGTGTCCTTTTGTAAGTTAATCGTGTTGTCAAATTTCTTAATAAAAAACATTTCCGCAATTTCTCTCTCACAGGTTTTTCATTATGTAGAATAACCGGTTTAGATCACTCGAAGTCATGACTATGTTCTACTTTATGTTTGCTAATTACTGAAAGATTGCTTTCGTGCAGTTTAATATTGTTAGAGTGTTCTTTAACACGGGTGCCTAAATGTCTTTTCGTTTAGCCGATGTACGACGAATTACAGTTTTTACAGTCCAATCTGTAAACTACTTCAGTCCTGTTGTTAATAGGCAATCGATCTTTGTCACGTTTAATTAATGTATTCAATTTTTTAGGTACGTTGTAGATCATGATAGACCCAAATCTTTAAAAAAACGGCTAATTTCATCACTCAAGCCTTCCACAAACGGTAAAGAGATATACGAAGAGGTCGGTGTGTTGTCAGAATCAGTATTTGCATTGTCGCGATGTTTCAAAACATGAAGTCTTTTTTGAACGTATCGGTTAATAATTTCCGTAGAGAAACAATTATTAGAAAGAATCTGTTTAACAATATCAATATTCTTGCAGTGAAAGCGAACGTCAGATAATAAAATAGCGCGGTCAACAAGATTGAAAATAGTATTCATTTTATATTTAAACGGATGCTTAGAGTAAAAATTAATATATCTGTCTGAACAAGTAGGCTTTCTGTGCCAGTCTGTCAAAAGCCGACCATCCAAACGAATAACCTTCGTGTCCAAAAAACTAATACAGGAATTAGACTCTGTTTCATGTGTAAATGTCAACCGTTGATGATAGTTATTAAAAGTCGATATAATCTCGTCAATTTTTGAGCTCGGAACAATGGTAAAAATGTCATCAACGTATCTGGAATATAACGGAATCTTAAAACTCAACTGCCCCAAGCAATGCATTTTATCCATCACTATATCTGCCAAAATAGGTGACAAAGGTGAACCCATAGAGCTACCAAAAATCTGTTCGTAAAATTGTCCGTTAAATGAAAAACTGGTGGAGTTCAAAACCGCGTATAAAAACTGAGATAGGTTAAATTTCGTGTTGTGAGTGATGTAATTCCAGCATTTAGTAATCGCATTTAAGACCAAATCTTTAGGAATATTGGTAAACAACGCGGCAACATCAAACGAAATCATTAGATCATTATCGTCAACAACTTTGTCTTTCAGATTATTTATTATGGCAAAAGTCCAACCATCCTTGATATGAGATTTAGGTTCCAAAATCGAAATCCGCAAAATGTCATGGATGTATTGCGCGACATTATATAACGGGCTACCGAGGGAAGACAATGATCCGTAGTGGAAAATCCGTTTTGTGAATTTTCGGCAGGCCGTAACAATGCGGCAGATTGCCATTAGTCGAGTTTAATTTTCTATATGTAGTCTCATTAATTAATCCATTGCTTTTTCACGATTTGATCATAGTGTTTATTTTGTTAATTAATTGTTTAATCGGATCTTTATCCAGTTTTTTATAAGTGGCATGATCACTAAGAAGAGCCTCCATTTTCATCACATAATCACTTCTATCCATGACTATCGTAACTTGACTCTTATCAGCTCTTTTATTGAGGTAAGATAATCGAAAAATGAATATTTTATAAGATATTTTACGGTTTATATAAAATTCAGAAATTATTTCAAGCCTTATAACTCGAAAAGTACTTGATGAAAAAATACTTTATTATAATGTTTTGGAAAACTCTCGACATAAGCTATAAGAGTATGCAATAAAAAATAGGTGGTTCCATTTAAGAAATTATCCTTGACTTGATCTTAACAATGCTATCCAAGGTCAAACCAATGACATCATCTTATGTTCCCCTCAAAATCATACAATTTTTGTTGAAAACGTTTTTCTCTATAATGCTTAGTTTTTGAAAGAAAAGGGGTGTACGGGTGGTTTAGGACACCCTATATATATATACATATATATATATATATATATACCCTATACATATATATATATATATATATATATATGTATATATATACATATACAGGGTTTGTCAAAAGTGTGGAAACCCCTAAATAACTTTTGTAAAAATGAAAATATCAAAAAACGATAAAACACGTATTTTGATATTTCAAAAAAGCTATCCTATGACATGGATACCGATCATCCCCCATCCCCTGGTACGCGGGGGGTAACAGGGGGGTTGAAAATTTTAAATTGGACTAGAAGTTGAGTGGGGGCTCATTTGAAAGGTCTTTTCATAATAAACACACCCTTAAAATTTTAAGTTGCTACGACCTCTCCATTAAAAATGGCGGCCGTTCCAAATTTCGAAATTTCATGCACTTACAAGGAGACTTACGGAAGTGTAACTCACCGATTTTAATGAAACTTTGCACACTTGTAGAACATCGAAAAATAATCGACACGTATTTTTTTATTTCGGCAATGGTGCGGGTTTAAGGGTAGAAACCATCCTTTGAACATTAGGAGTGGTCTCCAAGCATAGACAGAAAACAATCATTTAATTTAGAAGAAAAAATACTTCTAGGGAGGTTTTAGTACAGCCGATTCCGAATCTGACGTCAAATTTACAAAATTCAAAATGGCGGATCCAATATGACGATTAAAATTACAAAAATTCTTCTGGTTTGAAATGCTCTGCAGTTAGCCAATAAAAATTATAGTTTTCAGGGTTTACTGCGAGAAGATTGCAAACCGATTTTAAACCCCTTTCTGTACTTATTTAAACGGGATGCTTGATTAAAGTGAGTCTCTTCACCTCTCACATTCGGAGTACTTATTTATAGTGAGTCCCCTCGCCTCTCACTATTCGGGATGCTTGATTAAAGTGAGTCCCCTCGCCTCTCACTATTTCAGAAATTTATGTATCCTCAATTTTTTAAATTATTAATTTATTGAGAATAATTTTTACAGTAATGATATTCCTTAAAAAAGTGTGTGATGCATAAAAATTTCTTACACCACGGGCACCTTATTACGGGCAATAACTGTGCATAAATTGCAAAATGCTGCACAATCTTTGAAACAAAATTTTACGGGATTTTCAAACTCAGGTGGTTTTTCTTCCAAATAACCGCTTTTATACCACGCATAACTAATAAGATTTGAAAATCTGGGAGAAGAAAACTGATTATGAATCAGTGATTGGATCTTAATTATATTATTACGGAGATGTAAATTTATATTATAGTTGTAGAGAATGACAATGTCAGAAAAATGTCTCAAGAAGTTTTTCCACGGTTTAAAGAAGAACACATCAAGAGGCTGAATCCTACCAGTTGTTCCTGCAGGAATGGTTTCTATTTTGAGGTACTCTTTTGTTCTTAAAAAAGGTTCAAAAGTTGATGAATTTTGACTACTCCACGAATCTAATAAAAATGGACTTTTCATTAGACGCTGGGAGAAAAACTTCTTGAAACTATGATCTCACAAGACTTGATGTTAATTTTCCCGAATTTGATGCTTTCACAAGGACATTTTCAGATTTAAAGAGGTTGTTTTGGACTATAGGGCCAAATGTTCCATTCTTTTCCTGCAAAACAATTAACAAAGGTGATAACAAAACACCATTTGCAGAAATTAAAGGCTGTATGGTAGCTATGAGTCATAAAATTTATTGACTGTGCCAAACTTTCTACTGTTTGTGTCCCTTTAAACGCTAAAGTACGTCCCGTGTGCATTTTCAAATTAAACCCTGATTGATCAGAGTTAAAAATATTTTCTTTTTCAACTAACAAAATTTGTTGCTTCACATTCTCTACAAATTCATTGGCACTGGCTTCCAACTGATTTTTATCAGCTATAGATTTCTGCGTTACGAATTTGTTAATTTTCCTGGAAACAATGCCATGTCTGTGTTTGAATTCGTTCACCCACTTTACAGAAGCTGTAAATAAATTTGATGACAAAGAAACTTCATCTTGTGCTTGCAGAGCCCACTTACGAATGTCTAGATCGTGTACTGTTACAGATTTTTTTACAGCTTCTTTAAATTGATCTAAAACAATTTCAGAAATTTTTTTTCTTCTCCAGTCGATTTCCGCCACGTGCGATCTGTTCTTCTCACCTATATAATTGACACTTTGAAGTCAATCCTTTAATAATTTAAACCTTATTTTAACTGTTTCAAATTTTAATTTACGTTTTTTCCTCAATTTCCAATACTCAACAGCCTTTTACTTATATTCTTTATCAATTTCTTTGTCTTCACATTCGTGTAATTGAAAATTTGAGTTTGTTTCTATTTCAAATGTATTGTCATCGCTGTCTTCAATCGCACATGGTTCTGATTGTATAATCAAATGATCCTCTTCAAATTGTAAAGTATCATGAGTTTCTATAAATAAGGAATTGTCAATTGAATCCTTAATCAAAATTTCAAGCTGTGAACTAAACGCTCTCTCATCATCATTTATAGAAGATTCTAAATTATATTCGGGTTGTTCAAAAGCTACTGCCAAAAGTTTTAAAATATTTTTAGGATTTATTAACATATTGTACAAACAAAAGAAAGAAATCAAAAAAACAAAAAATATAATGTGATGTTTGATATAATGATGAAAAAATATGATGTTTTACGAGAAAAATATCTACCGAAATTAAATTTCACAGCGAGTAGTTTATAAAACTTTTAAATTTAAGTACTTGAAGAACGGGGATTGGACTGCTGAATGTAGCTCTCACAGTTATCACTACCAACTTCGATCAACGCTAGTAGGGAACAAGGATAAGAAGCAGGAAGATTTATATCTAATGACAACCGGTATAAAAATATTTTGTGTAACAAAAAGTATGACACTTAATTTTGGATAGATTCATCTAATGATTCAAATAAAAATGCATTAGACAATGCTGCACTCTAAAATTAATTGAATAAAATGTGTAGAATTCGTGTTTCACATAAATATAGCTCAAGTAAACAACTGGCAAACTTAATAGGTTAAAATAAATAAAATTACTTCTATAATGTATTTCTATAATGTATGTATATAAATTCTTATAAAAAAACATCCCAAAAATATCTGGAAAAATATATCATTAACTAAAATAATTTTATCGCTGCTTTTGGCAATCAAGCTCAACGCACAAGTATCTAAAGACCTAATAACTATATATATTGCCAAATTGTCAAACTTCAATTATGAAAACGACCGATTTAATTTACATTCATATAAATGCATATAAAAAAAGAAAAATGATTAAATATTCAATTACCCACTAATAATTTTCATACGTTGTTATTTAGAAAAAATTTTACAGATGAGAAGCTTTCAAAGCATTTTTTCTATTAATTTATTTATGTAATATTTTCTTATTTCTATTTTAAAAACCACCCTTTTGTCATGAGATGCTGAGAGAATCGCCATATTGGATCCGCCATTTTAAATTTTGTAATTTTGACGTCAGATTCGGAATCAGCTGTACTAAAACCTCGCTAGAAGTATTTTTTCTTCTAAATTAAATGATTGTTTTCTCTCTATGCTTGGAGACCATCCCTAACGTTCAAAGGATGGTTTCTAAAACCCTTAAACCCGCACCATTGCCGAAATAAAAAAATACGAGTCGATTATTTTTCGATGTTCTACAAGTGTGCAAAGTTTCATTAAAATCGGTGAGTTACACTTCCGTAAGTCTCCTTGTTAGTGTCCAGAATCAACTGCGTGGAAGTGGCATGAATTTGATCCCTTGTGTTGGGGTGTGTGGTGTGTGTGTGTGTGTGTGTGCGTGCGCGCGCGGTCTAAACAAGTGTGAATGTGTACATTGTGGTGATAGATTGCAGAACAGACTTGAAAATTGTCATCTCTCTTTAATGATTCAAAACCTTTTACTCCGTGTTTTAAAATAAATTTTACTTAGTGTGTTAAAGTAAATGCTGAAAGTGGTTGCCATTTATTTCCTGACAATACGCCAATCTTTGATAGAATGCAGAAATGGCTCTACGATTCGTTTCAAAAGGTATCAAATCTATTTCATCCCTTATTCGCTGTATCAATTCTTGGATGCTTTCAGATTTTGTTTTGTACACCTTACTTTTCAGATATCCCCATAGAATAATCAAGAGGAGTTAGATCTGGTGACCGAGGTGACCAATCCTCTTGATTATTATATATGGGTGATACCTGAAAAGTAAGTTGTACAAAACAAAACCTGAAAGCATCCAAGAATTGATACAGCGAATAAGGGATGAAATAAATTTGATACCTTTTGAAATGAATCGTAGAGCCATTTCTACATTTTATCAAAGATTGGCATATTGTCAGGAAGTAAATGGCAACCACTTTCAGCATTTACTTTTAACACACTGAGTAAATTTATTTTAAAACACGGAGTAAAAGGTTTTGAATCATTAAAGAGAGATGACAGTTTTCAAGTCTGTTCTGCAATTTATCACAATGTATACATTCACTCTTGTTTAGCCACACGCGCGCGCATACACACACATACACACACACACACACACACACACACACACACACACACACACACACACACACAGGGATCAAATTCATGCCACTTCCACGCAGTTGATTCTGGATAACACTAAGTGCATGAAATTTCGAAATTTGAACGGCCGCCATTTTTAATGGGGAAGTCGCAGCGACTTAAAATTTTAAGGGTGTGTTTATTATGAAAAGACCTTTCAAATGAGTCCCCACTCGATCCCTAGTCCAATTTAAAATTTTCAAACCCCCTCTTACCCCCGCGTACCAGGGGGTGGGAGATGATCGGTATCCATGTCATAGGATAGCTTTTTTGAAATATCAAAATACGTGTTTTACCGTTTTTTGATATTTTCATATATGTATATATATATATATATATATATATATATATATATATATACAGGGTTTGTCAAAAGTGTGGAAACCCCTAAATAACTTTTGTAAAAATGAATTGTATATATATATATAAATTGTATATATATATATATATATAGAAGAGAGAGAGAGAGAGAGAGAGAGAGAGAAAGAAGCCTTCATTGAGTACAATTGGACACATTGCGCACCGTGCTATTAGACACATAAGATTGCGCACCGTTCGATTGGACACGTTACATTTGCCCACTGTTCAATTGGACACAGTTCTTTTGCGTATAGTTCCTTTGCGCACAGTTCTTTTGCCCACAGTTCTTTTGCCCACAGTTTTATAAACCCATGTGAAATCCCAGTTTGCGTTTCAAAGTACACGCACAAACTGCACACCCCTTCACCCACCGCCCCGCCTCCACTCCGTTGCAAACCCATATGAAACCTCCTTTTGCACGGAAAAGTATATGTGCGCAATTGAACATGTGGGCAGAAGTAATGTGCGCAAAAGAACTGTGGGCAAAAGAACTGTGTCCAATAGAACGGTGGACAAATGTAACGTGTCCAATCGAACGATGCGCAAAAGAACTGTGTCCAATTGAACTGTGGGCAAAAGAACTATGGGCAAAAGAACTGTGTCCAATTGAACGGTGGGCAAATGTAACGTGTCTAATCGAACGGTGCGCAAAAGAACTGTGCGCAAAAGAACTATGTCTAATTGAATGGTGGGGAAATGTAACGTGTCCAATCGAACGGTGCCGCAATCTTATGTGTCTAATAGCACGGTGCGCAATTGCAACGTGTCCAATTGTACTGTGCTCCAATGAGCCACTCCCATATATATATATATATATATATATGGTGTCAGGAAATTTTTGACCTTAGCGAAGTAAGAAGATAGATTGGCTCAAATTAAGAAGGAAGGACCTCTATTGTTTTGTGATTGTCGCAGTAATTAACGAAAAATTAAATAAAAAAGATCGGCCAATGAGCGTGGCTAGAAGCATACAACGGCGAAGGCGGTCTGACTGTAACATAATGGCGGCGCGTGGCGAAGCGGTGATTGGGGAGGAGGTTGTATATACAGGGTGTCTCGCAACTACCGCTCAATATTTTGAAGGTAGATTCTCTGGCCAATTTCAAAACAATTTTTCCTCCAGCGAAAATGTCGCGACACTAATAGTTTTCGAGTTATAAATGATTGAAAATAAAGGGTTTTTTCATAAACTAAGCCTTATGGGAATAAAATATTAATAAAGTCACATTCTTTAGTTAATTTTAAGTAAAATTTACTTTAATATAATAGAATTTTAATTTAAGGCTTAGTTAGAAAGATACATCATGACAAAAATTAGGAATATGCAAAAATAATGATCTTTTCGGCATTTTCGCTGAGGAAAAATCGTTTTTAAATTGGTCAGAGAATCTACCTTTAAAATATTGAGCGATAGTTGTGGACACCCTGTATATACAGGGTGGGCCAGATAAAATGTTAAAGTTTAATATCTTTGAAACGACTAGATGGATCTTAATGTTCTTGAATTCGATTTTCTCGATTTGATGTGCTTTTTTCACGTGGACTTATTTTCATTTTCCGCAATCGGCCTTTCGTGGGGTGGGGGCACCAAGCTCCTTTTTTAAATGGCATCTTCCCAAAAAAATTAATATTAATGGATTCTATGTTGAAAAAGAAGTAACTTTTATTCGAAAAAATTTTTTTACAATCATTAATTTCCGAGCTACAATTATTCAAAATTTTTCGAGCGCCGAACTTCACACTTATGTGAAACAGTGTTTATACTCTCAACCTTAGGCAATTATGATCTAACACCTTTAGATTTCTTTTTATGGGGATACATAAAGGAAAAAGCATTTAGCACAGTTTCTACTACGAGAGAAGAATTGAAGGAACGAATTCGGACTGCTTGCGCATCAATTACACCAGCTATGCTATTCAGTGTTCGCAGAAATATTATCGAAAGATTACTTAAGTGCTTGGAAGTACATGGTATGCTTTTTGAACACTTATTAAAATAAAAGTTACTTTTTTCAACATAAAAATCCTACTATAGACTAAGATTGTATAAACACTGTTTCACATAAGTGTGAAGTTCGGCGCTCCGAAAATTTTGAATAATTGTAGCTCGGAAATTAATGATTGTAAAAAATTTTTTCGAATAAAAGTTACTTCTTTTTCAACATAGAATCCATTAAATAATTTTTGGGAAGGTGCCATTTAAAAAAACGGAGCTTGGTGCCCCCATCCCACGAAGGGCCGATTGCGGAAAATGAAAATAAGTCCACATGAAAAAGCATATCGAATCGAGAAAATCGAATTCAAGAACATTAAGATCCATCTAGCCGTTTCAAAGATATTAAACTGTAACACTTTATCTGGCCCACCCTGTATATATATATATATATATATATATTACAGGATAGGTCATTTTAATCTTTGGACCAATATATCTCGTATAGTAAGCAAGATGGAAAAAAATGTTTGAAACAAAAGTTTTTTGACTATAAGGGGGACATAAGACGGTGTCATTGGTTTGACCTTGAAGAGTCATTTGAAGGTCAGGTTAAGGCCACCTCAATTTTGTTAAATGGTATCCCCTATTTTTTATTACATATTCTTATAGCTGACTTCGAGGGCTTTCCAAAACACTATAATTAAATGTTTTTCCATTTAGTACTTTTCGAGTTATAAGGCTTGAAATAATATCTTAATTTTACATAAACGATAAAATATCTAGTAAAATATTCATTTTTCGATTATTTTATCTTAATACTTTATGTACAAAATAATGGGAGGAATCAATTGATGTAAAGAAAGAACATAGATGTTTCGAATAAGAAATATGTAATTTGCAATTAACAATTACATTTTTTCTTCTAAGTAAGAATTTATCTTTTTCTACTAAGTAAGTATGTATTGTTATTTATTAATTATTTAATTTATTTTATTAACTATTTAATAAATAATGCAATTACATATTTTTTATTCTAAGTAAGAATTTATCTTTTTCTACTAAGTAAGTATGAAACTTCAAAATTGCATATCTCAGGAACGAAGAGAGAGCGCCACAAAATTCAAACGGTGTATTACTCAGGAATGTATCCTCTATAACATATCTGAAAATAAAAATTTTTCCAGCTGTATAAAGTAAACATTTACCTTACATTCTAACTATTACTTGTCACTATTCAACGCTTCTTGAAATCATTTATACAATATTGTATTATTACAACTTATTAATCATCGTTTTTTTTAATGTTTGCTTGTATTAACACTACAACGATCGTAATTGATGAAGTGAACTGAAAAATATTAATTTCTCTTTTTAAATAATTGTTGTACATTTTATATATGTAATTATTCGTGATAAATAATTACCCTCATAATAAATATTTTACAATGTACCCCGTAAAGAAATTAGAAACCATACTGGAAAAATCCAATTCCAGAATCTGACTGGCACTTTAATTATTTGTAATAGAAACTGGGATATCTATATTAATATAAAAAACTTTTAATAAACTTTTAATGTATATATTTACAAATTTTTATTTTTTCTTAAATTTAAATCATGATTTATGTTAATAATATTGAATAAATTAATATTAAAAACATACATTTTCCCGAAATTTAATATTAGAATCTTTATCTCGATTTAATTTTTAATATATGAAATATTACATTTATGGCAATTTGTTTTGTTAAACTCATAAATATTACTTAAAACTTTAGCAGCTACGTTAGATATCAAAAATAATCAAATATATAATCAAAATTATTTATTATATGCAATTAATTAACAATGCATTATCATACGTACCTTATCATGATACATTCCGAATTGACAATAATGTTATCAAAATGTCTAATCCAATGCATATATAGTGTTCGGCATTATAATGTTTAGTACTAAAGTGAGATATTATTATAGATTTAAATAAAAAGAAATAAATTGATCAAAATAGCAGCATATATAGGAAACTAAACTATACTTTTCGACAATCGACGGAGAAAATTCGATAATAATTAAACTAGATAATGTAACTAATTATCAAGAGCGGTGTTAAAACTTCGTTCGAATACTTTTAATTGTGTATACTGTTTTGATTTCGAACTGCATTTCATTTGTAGACTGTTGGTTGCGCTAATTTCACCAAATGATTGTGATCTTCATAATTTCAATTAAGGCACTTATAGTTATTAAACTCTCATCGACCTGTTTCAATATAATTTATATTTTTTATATAATCTGTTTATATGCAACATATACGAACAAACAAGATAATGAATAAAGTTTTTTTTAGATAGATTTTAGAATATGTTAAAACAAATTATATATTCATATATACAAATTATATATTCATAATTATGTATTCATTATGTATTCATAACAAAAGTGAAAATACCATTCTTAAACTTTTTCTTTATTTTATATCTCTTTATTTTCTGATATGATATATGCATATTGAAAAATGTTGCCAAATATAATAAAAAAGTGTCCATTTTAATCATTATCTGTTTTCAATTATAATAATAATTTCAAATGTATAATATTTTAAAAACAGTACAGGTATATGTATGTATATAAGGATAAATAAGAAAAAGATCTGTATTTATATACGCGGGCCAGCATGTGTGTGTGTGTGTGTGTGTGTGTGTGTGTGTGTGTGTGTGTGTGTGTGTGCGTGCGCGTGTGTGCGCGCGCGCGTGTATGTGTGTGTGTATGCAAGAGTTTAGTATTTAATATAAACATCTTTTTACAACATTATTAAAACACATTTTTAGCTCCAGAATATAGACTTTTATTTAAAATATTTAAAACACTTTTTTTTTTGAATGTGTATTATACATATATATTACATTCTAAGTATTATTTCTCAACGCTTCTTGAAGTTAATTACATAACATAACATTGCATCCATTGCAAATCTTAATATGTTATATTTACACGTATAAATGTCTAAATTAGATGAAGCTCTTTTTATATATTTCCTGCTATATGTATAACTTATATGCACTTGATATATTTTAATTTAATACATTAAAACGTGTTAATTAATCATATTTAAATGCATTAATTTAATATATTTAAAATGTATAGGTTTCAAATTAATGGTACATTACAATAAAGTGCTTGTTTGAAATTTATAAAATCATATTTATATTTTTTACAAAGAAATACACATTATACAAGGTGTCCGAAAAATCGCCTACTCCACTTCGGGAGGTGATTCAGGACCCAAAAACAAGCAAAAAAAGTTCATATAAACATAGGTCCGGAAATGAACCGTTTCCGAGTTATAGCCACTTTTATGTTCAAAAATCGTAATTTAGAAACCGCTTGGCATCCTTCTTTCTTAATTATTTCTTAAATTAAAAATTTTTATTTTTTAATTTTTATTTATTTTTATTTAATTTTTAATTTTCAATTTTTATTCTTAAATTTTTATTTTTAAATTTTTATTTTTAATTTTTTTTTAATTATAATTTTTTTAGTTTTTTTCAATTTTTCAATATTTGTAAATACGATTACATTATTTTTAAAGTAAACATGAACACATCGACGGTTAGGATTGGACAGAAAACCTTTTCTCTTACAAACAGATATTTAAATCGAATTAAGTAAGGTTCAAAATGACCACCTTCAGCACGAATGCAGGCCCTTATTCTTCTATATTCTGTGTTGGAGTTAACACTACAATGCATATGGCACGAAATTCCTCAAGATGCAATAAGATCCTGCATCAATATGCACGAACGTCTTCAGGAAGTTATTCAAAGACGAGGCGGGAATACACATTATTAAGCAATAACATACACATTTCTTCCGTGCAATAGGTCTCATTTCTTCCGTCCAACACACACACACACACACACACACACACACACACACACACACACACACACACACACACACACACACACACACACACACACACACACACACACACACACGATGCACAAAATCCGATCAGCAACCTCCTCGTGGTATGCATCGGATAACGCTAATGCTGGCGGTAACAGCATAAACTAAAATGCATGGGTAACTTTGACATGTCATAACTCCGCCAAAAAAATCGTACAGACTTCAATTTTTTTTTAATTTGTGCGGAAAAGTTTATATTCTACGGTAATTTTTATAACGTTTGCGAGAAAAATTCATTGCACCCCGTGGAACGCGTCAAAATATGCACACTTTTTAAAATAAAACATGACCTCACTTTTAAGGAGATGGCGGGAGGGAGGAAAGAGGAAGTCAAAATATGACAAATTCTCTTTAAAGTAGAAACTTTAAACTTTAAAATAAAAAAAAAAATTTCTAATACGATCATTTTTCGCGGAGTTATGATTATTTAAAATTGAGTGAAATTTTGATAAAAATTTTTGTTGCGCTAATTTTGTTGCTCAGTGTATATTAAAAGAATATGCACACACATATATATATATATATATATATATATATGTACATATATATATGTATATTTATATATATATTTATATATATGTATATATGTATATACATACTTTTTTTAATATAATATTTCTTAGCAAATTAGATTTAAAAAAAGTGATATAATCTCCAAAAACTTACCTTTTTAAAAAAAGATAAAAAAAGGGCGCCAAGCTCATGCACTAATTGTATCCAACTGTCATATTGTCTACAAAAATTTGTACAAGATAAATAGAAGTACAAGGAAGAAAACTTGAACAAGTTAAATAGAAATATTTTAATTGAAAACATTGTTATACAAATTAGTTGCTTTAATTTTCAAAAATAATAATATTAAAAAATTAAAAATTTATAAAAATTGAAAACTGAAAATTAATATAAAACAAGAAAGTAAAAAAATTTTAATTAAAAAAACTTGGACATCATTATCCATATCAACCATTCATTGTTTAAAGTTTGTGAAACTCTATGTTGGAGAATAGAAGTTTCCCAAGCTCACTTTATTTCATGTTTGTTATCTCTTGTTAAATTCAAAAGATGTTGATTAATTTGAAACTAATCCTATGTATCTAGAAATATAAAAAAAACTTATAAGATAATAAATACAAATTTATTATCATTTTGAATATTAATATAGTAAAAAATTTCAAAGAATTTATATTTTTATGCAATATAATTTAGTTTTATGAATTTACACATAATTATATCAGAATCATAAACATAATAATATGTCTATGATCGGATAATTTTCATATACTTAAAACGATATATCAATCCAAAAATGTTTGCAATGATCAAGTCATTGATCATCATCATATACATCATATACATATATATAAATTCCGTCCGTCTGTCTGTCTGACCGCGAACTACTCCCGCATTCGTGGACCGATTTTCGTGAAAGAGGTACCAAAATGTAGCAAATTTTTAGGGGGAGTCTGCTATGTGGTTTTTTAAAAGGTTTGGGCCACCCACGCATTGAGAAGTCAGAATTGAGCTGCGCGAGGAACAGTTGAAGATCGAGGGGGGAGGAGGAACGTCGAGCTACAGTCTATTTGTAATAAGTTAGCGTGGGAAGGGAATTCGCTGGGATATCAAAAGAAAAACAGATGAAGGTCGCAGGACACGAGAGGAGCAGTTGAAGATTGTGGGGGGAAGAGGAACGTTGAGCTAAAAACAGATGAAGGTCGCGGGACACGAGAGGAACAGTTGAAGATTGTGGGGGGAAGAGGAACGTTGAGCTACAGTCTATTTGTAATAAGTTAGCGTGGGGAGGGAATCCACTGGGACACCAAAAGAAAAACAGATGAAGGTCGCGGGACATGGACGAACGAGCTATATTCTATGCGTAATAATATGCACGGGCATGTGCGTGTAATAGGGAATCAATGCCCACGCTAAGACCTACGTATTGACTACCGCGCATGCGCAGTGAGGGAGCGTAATTGGGAATGTCGCGAAAAGGAAAGGATAAAAGAGCGGAAAAAGAATAGAAGAAATTTAACGAGGAAAGAGCGAAAACGCGAAAAGAATAGCAAAAATTTAACTGGAATAGATACAAATAAACATAAAGAAGAATAGACTAAAAAAGGTAAGGAAAAATGTAGTAAAGGAAAATAGGAAGAAATAGATTTTGGAGAAGGCAAGAAAGAGAAAACGAAAAATGCAGACATGACCCACCCAAGCAGACATTAAAGGAAGAGCGCGAAGATGAGCGGAATTTGTAGAATAAGATACCCCCTAACGGGGAATTAACGGGTGGTAAAATTATAGCTTATGCAGGTGTGATTGAGTTTCAAAAAAGGGGGCTCCCACATTTGCATTTGCTAGCAATGTTGAGTGAGGAGGATAAGCCAAGACAACCAGAGGTAATTGATATGATGGTATGGGCTGAAATCCCAGACGAAGCAAAATACCCAGAACTTAATGCAAAAGTTTTAAAACACATGATTCACGGACCATGTGGGGATCCCTCCATGAGATATCCTTGCACAGGGGACGATAGAAAATGTTCCAAAGGAAATCCCAAAAAATTTTGTGAAGAGACAAATGCAAATGTGAATGGATATCCAATGTAGAGATTTAGGGAAAAAATACATCGTGAGAAATAAGGAAATAGATAATAAATGGGTAGTGCCATATTCTCCATATTAAATTATGAAATATAATCGACACATAAATATGGAAATATGTTCATCCGTTAAGAGCGTGAAATATTTATATAAATATATGCATAAAGGATTTGATTTTACAGCAATTGAAGTCAAGGCGCAGGATGGCACGAGATTCCTACGAGTAGATGAGGTAAACTCATATCTAGATGCAAGATATGTTAGTGCTCCAGAAGCAATGTGGAGATTAAATGGATACGATCTGTTCATGAAGTCGCACACAGTAACAAGACTGGCTGTTTATTTGCCGGATCGGCAAATGGTTTATTTCCGGGAGGGAAAAGAAGAGCAGGCTGCGGAAAGAGAGCAGAGAAGAAATACAACGTTGACGGCATGGTTTAAATTAAATCAAACAGACGAAAATGCAGTCCATTTACGTTACACGGATATTCCAACACACTATGTTTTCGAAAAGAAAGAAACAAAGTAGAAGTTACGAAAAAAGGGAGAAAAAATAATCTCAAGGTTATACACTGTGAACATAAAAGAAAAAGAAAGATTTTACCTACGTGTTCTTTTATTGTGGCTAGCGCAAAATCGTATGAGGATATAAGAACAGTGAACGGAGTGATGTATGAAACATTCAGGGAAGCAGTTGCAAGGAAATTAATAGAAATAGACAAACTGTGGGCCGACACACTAGAGGAAGCAACCGAAACGAAAATGCCTGCACAAATATGAGAGCTGTTTGCATGCATATGCATTTTTGGAGGTCCGACAGATGGACTAACACTGTGGAATAAATATAAAGATCACATGATTGAGGATTACGAACAAAACAATGATGAAGATCCGGAAAATATGGCATTAAATGAAATACAGGAAATACTGCGCATAAAAAGAAGTAGTTGTGAGAATTTCAACTTGCCACAACCAACACCAGTGAAAATTTGCGAGACGGAATATGATGTCGAGGAGGAAAAGAGACTAGGTGATTATTTATTAAAAACACTGAATCAGGAACAAAAACACGTGTACGAAAAAGTTATTCGTGCAATAGAAAATGATGAGGAACCACAGAGATTATTTTGCATAGACGGGTTTGCAGGAAGTGGAAAGACTTATCTATTTAACACATTACTGAGTGTAATTCAAGGAAGAAAGGAAATCGTAATACCATGTGCATCAACTGGTATTGCTGCAACACTTAAAGGAGGAAGAACATAACATTCTCTGTTTAAGCTATCGATTCCAATTGATGAAGGAGTAAAATCAAATATCAGAGGAAACTTACAAGCAGGACGGGAACTGACATCTGTAAAACTAATCATATGGGATGAGGTGAGCATGACAATGGGACATGCTTTGACAGCAGTTGATAAACTCTTCAGAGATCTGATGAAAAATACGAGACCTTTTGGTGGAAAAGTAATTTTATTTGCGGGAGATTTCCGACAAAATCTCCCAGTAGTGCCACATGCACACAAAACAACAATAATAGAATAGACAGTAAAATACAAACGATTATGGATGAATGTAGAGCAGATCAAACTCACGCAAAATATGAGAACAGAGGAAGACAAAGAATTTGCAAATTGGCTGATGCAACTAGGAGATGGGAAAATATCAAATACGGATAGACTTGATCGCGATATAATTGAAATCCTTGAGGATTTTATTTGCGAGGAAAATATAATAACAGAGATATTTGGAGATAGAATCACAAAGAATATGATTAGAGAAAATCCAGATCGAGCGATTCTTTGTCCGAAGAATGAGGATACATTTAAAATAAATGACGAGATCCTAGGATTGATAGAGGGAGAGGAAAGAGAATATCTCTCAATTGACTCTGTTATTAGTGAAGATCCAGAGGAGCAATTAAATTTTCCAACTGAATTTTTAAACTCTTTAACACCAACAGGGATGCCAATCATCATCTAAAACTTAAAGAGGAGGTAACAATAATCATATTAAGAAATTTGAATACTAAGAAAGGACTATGCAATGGCACAAGATTAATTGTTATTAGATTGAATAATAATAATAATCTAATTTATGCGGAGGTGCTTACGGGACCTGCACGAGGACAGATTGTAATTATACCTAGGATAGATTTAGTTACGAGCGATAAAGAACAACCATTTAAGTTCAAACGAAGACAGTTTCCAATACGGATGTCATTTACAATGACAATCAATAAATCCCAAGGACAAACTTTGAAGAAAGTGGGAATATATTTGCCGGTATTTGCACATGGACAACTTTATGTGGCATTTTCGAGAGCAACGAAAAGGGAAAGAGTAAAATTAAAGATAAATGAATTAAGCATTCAAGACCATCTTATTCGAAAAAGTAAAAAATGTTTCACAAAAAATGTAATATACAGGGAGGTTTTGTAAAAAAGCGAAATGTGAAAGGAGGGAGGGAAGGAATGAGGTGACCAATAAAAAAAGAAAGGGGTTGATTACTGTTGAGCGCAGGCAAAGACAGACAGACAGAAAAAAGAAAAAAAAGAAAGGAAAAAAATATTTAAAAGAAAAAGAAAGAAAAAAATATACAATATTAATAAAAGGAAAAAGGCTTTGAGGCCCACGCTTCGCGCGGTACATATATATAAGTACCATCCGTCTGTCTGTCTGATCGCGAACTACTGCCGCATTCGTGGACCGATTTTCGTAAAAGAGATACCAAAATGTAGCAAATTTTTAGGGGGAGACTGCTATGTGATTTTTTTAAAAGTTTGGACCACCCACGCATAGAGAAGCCAGAATTGATTAGCGGGGAGCAGCAAGTTATTACGCATTGAATATAGCTGCGAGAGGAACAGTTGAAGATCGAGGAGGGACGAGGAACGTCGAGTTATAGTCTATTTGTAATAAGTTAGCGTGGGGAGAGAATCCGCTGGGACACCAAAAGAAAAACAGATGAAGATCGCGGGACATGGAGGAACGAGCTATATTCTATGCGTAATAATATGCAAGGGCCTGTGTGTGTAATAGCACAGTTTAACCAGTTACGACAGTAGCGTCGGCACCTTTGATGTTGCGATGTATGAATCACATGACCCATCGCCATATTCTTGGTTAAAATGCGCCAAATTTAAAAACATTGAAGATGTGAAATGTTTACTACAAATCCTGTAATTATTATTATATAATTTTTCCAAAGGTGTTTCTATATATCTATTACAAAATTTTAACCATAATTAAGCTCTAAAAACATATAAAAATTAGTATTTTTAAATAAAAAGTAATAAGAAATCAAGTTATAATATCGATTTATATATAGATATAAATCAAGTTATAAATCAAGTTAAGTTTAACTGACAATAAGCACAGTTTAACAATAAGTTTGATGTTAATAATTAAAATTACAAAGATCTTTCTAACAAGAGTGTAATTTATTTACTGTCGTACTATATAACATATATATATAATATAATAACATATTTATATATATAATTTAACACATTTACATATTTATATATTAATTATATTATATTATCAATTAATTAATTATATTATATATATATATATATTTTATATATATATATATATATATATATATATAATAACATTATATATATATATATGTATATATATATATATATATAATAATGTTATTATATTATATAATTAATAAATTGTACCTTTGAGGATCTTTCGGAAATCTAAAGAAACTAATTCCCTTTATACCTGTAACGTTTTTACAGTTTTTGATATGCGCAAGCATATTATATATATCCACCCATTTTTATTACTTTTTTATTATTTTATATAGCCTATTCATAATCTATTTATAACCTATTCACTATAATAACATGACAAATCGACAACGTCGCCATATTGTTGGTTGGATTTTTCGCGCATGCGCATTGTAAACTTAGGACCCTGATTTTCGTCTACTGTCGTAACTGGTTAAACTGTGATAATAGGGTATCAATGCCCACGCAAAGACCCACGTATTGACCACCGCGCATGCGCAGTAAAGGAGCGTCATTGAGAATGTCGTAAAAAGGATAGGATAAAGAGCGAAAACGGAATAAGAATAGAAGAAATTTAACGAGGAAAGAGCGAAAACGCGAAAAGAATAGAAGAAATTTAACTAGGAAAGATACAAATAAACATAAAGAAGAATAGACCAAAAAAAGGAAAGGAAAAAAAGCAGAAATGGAAGGTAGGTAGGAACAGATGTTGGAAAAGGCAAGAAGGGAAAACGAAAAAGCAACAAAGTATGGGGGTGACGAGGAGTTAAAACGAAGATAAAGGAAAAGCGGACATGACCCACCCAAGCATACATTAGAGGAGGTGTGCGATGATGAATACGTAGAATAGATTCCCCCAAAACGGGGAATTAGCGGGATGGGTGGGAGAAGGAACGATTTTTAACGTAAATTCGAAGAACAAACGAAATTAAGAAAATTTGGAATAAAAACGAAAATTGAAAGGGGAAAAGCGAAAAGTGATTGGAATTAACGGATGATTAAACAAAAGAAAGAAAAAAAAGGGACAAAAGGGAGAAAAGGGAAATCAACAGAATGGACGGAAAAGATATTGGCGAGGAGAAGAGGAATAAAATGGAAAGGACGCGAAAAGAGGAAAAAATGTACGAGGAGGAAGGAGAGAAGAAGAAATGATGATAAGAGGAATTGATGATTTACAGAAAGGTAAATATTGACATGTACGTTTTTCAAAGATAAGGGTTAGAGAGACGAAAATTATTAAGAAAAACGGTAGACGGTAGGATGGAGGAACGAAAGAGGGTAAAGATAGGCAGAATTTTAACAAAAAAAAGATTAATAAAATGAAAAGGATAGAAAAACCAAAAAAGAATATTAAAATTTCGGAAATGGATGACGGGATGGATGAATTGTTGATAGAGACAGTAGAGGAATTGGAGGAGAAAATGCGGAAAAAAGAAGAGAGGAAAGAAGATGAGGAGGATGAAAAGACGAGAGAGGAGAAACAGCGGCAAGAGAATGAGTGCGGAAGGAGGAAAGTAGTAAAGAAAAGAAAAAACGAGTAAGATAAATAAGGAAGAAGAAATAACATTATTTAAAAAAGAAGAAAAAGAATAGATACGTAAGAAAGGAAAAAGAATATATATGTATATAAATTATGTAATATAGAAAGGAATAAAATTAAAATAGAAATTTATTTAAATTACATTTGTTGACAATATAATACAAAGAAAAATAAAACATAAAAAACAAAAGTAATAAAATAAAATATATTTTTAAAAAAATTAGAAAATATTGATAGTGAATTTGATTAATATGATATATGTTTGATTAAATTGAAATGTATTGCATTAGCAAGAAGTATATATGAAATATATTTGAAATATATTTTAAAATGAAATAAAGTATAAAGGAGAAATAGTTGATATAATTTATGTTTTTTTTTTAAAAAAGAAAAGAAAAGAAAAAAAGGATTCTAAAGACCGAAAAACATAACAAAGAATTGTTAAATTTCAGAATTGGATGATGGGAAGGATGAAATGAAGTAAGAGGCAGGGGAGGAATTGGAGGTAAGAAAGCGGAAAAAAGAAGAGAAGAAAGAAGATGAGTAGGATGAAAAGACGAGAGAGGAGAAACAATGGCAAGAGAATGTGTGCGTAAGGAGAATAATGGTAAAGAAATAAAAAAACGAGAAAGATAAATAAAGAAGAGGAATTAACATAGATGAAAAAAGAAGAAAAAGAAAAGATAAATTATGTCATATGGAAAAGAAATAAATTATTAATTAAATTAATTTTGAGAAAAATGTATTTAAAAAAAAGGAAAAATATATGATTATCAAATTAGCTAATTTTTGATTTTATAATCAAGTATAATAAATTACATTTGTAGACAAGATAATACAAAGAAATATAATACATATAACAAATAACAAAAATGTTTCACAAAAAATGTAATATACAGGGAGGTTTTGTAAAAAGCGAAATGTGAAAGGAGAGAGGGCAGGAATGAGGTGAACAATAAAAAAAAAAGGGGTTGATTTCTGTAGAGCACAGGCAAAGACAGACAGACCGAAAATAGAAAAAAAAAGAAAAGAAAATAAAAGAAAAAGAAAGAAAAAAAGAAAAATAATATATATTATTAATGGAAAAAGGCTTTGAGGCCCACGCTTCGCGCGGGCCGAAAAGTTAGTATTAATATAAGAACAAAAATTTCGCACAAAGACAGCATACATAGATGTTAAAATATCATAGTTGAACTCGGTTCTTAGCCAATATGCCACTTCATAAGTCACTGTTATGACCAATAAGAACCATTCTGTGATTAGATACATTGTTTTCTTATATAGCTTGTGATAATCTGTCATTGTTCCAACATTCCGCAATGTACTATCAATAATATCGAATTTCTTCAAACAATTTCTAAATTTCTGTAACAAACAGACAATATGGTGGACAATTAATATTTACAATATAATAATTTTATGTATATTAGATCTTATGTATAATAACTAATAATACAGCTTATCAATTTAATGTAGTTAATAGCTGTTTTTCAAAAAAAAATTAAAAGATATTAATTAATTTTATACATTTTCTTATACTTCACATATATGGTATATATATATATATATATATATATACCATATATTTATATATATATATATATATATATATATAGTAATTATTAAATTAATAATATTATTATTAAATATCAAGAAAAAAATTTTTTTAATAATTTGTATTGAATTATTCTTTTAATACCTGAAACATTACATATCTTTATGACAATTTGTTTTTACTGATAAATACTTAATTACTTAAAACTTATATACTTACGTTAAACATGTGACTAAAATGATCATGTACATAATCAAAATTGCTTATTATTATTAGTATGCAATTAATTAACAATACTTTATCATACATACTTTATCATGATACACTCCGAATATAATTGACAAAAATGTTACCAAAATAACCTAATGCGTATATGAAATTCGGTATTATAATATTCATTATTAAAGTAAGATATTATTGCAGACTTAACTAAAAAGAGATAAATTGACCAAAATAACAACAGAGAGAACGAGAAACTAAATCATAATCTTGGACAACCTACAGGAAATTCGATAATATTTAAACCAGATATAACTGATTATCAAGAGCGGCGTTAAAAACTATTCGTTAAACTATTCGAATGCTTTTAGTCATCATATATACTGTTTCGATTTCGAACTGCATTTCATTTGCGGATTGCTTGTGCTACCTTCATCATATGATTATGATCTTTATAATTTCAATTTTACTCTAGGCCACTTACAGTTATTAAAATAAAATCGATCGGTATATGCGATATATTTAAACAATTCGGATAATGATGTCTTCTTTTTAGATAGAACATAATTATAGAAAAAAAACATAATTATATTCATTACATATTCATAACAAAAATATGAATATTGTTCTTAGTATATTTTTCCCTTTATCTTTTTTTATTCTTTATCTCTTTATACATTATTATGATACATATTGAAAAATACTACCAAATAAAAAATAATAGTGTCTATTTTAATCAATATGTATTTTAATCTCTAATAAATTTGTTTTTAAAGTATAATAATATTTTAGAAGCTGTATATATATATATATATATATATATATATATATATATATCAGCTTCTAAAATATTATTATACTTTAAAAACAAATTTATTAGAGATTAAAATACATATTGATTAAAATAGACTATATATATATATATATATACACACACATATAAACATACAAATAAAATGAACGTAAATCGATATTTTCTCTATGATAATATTACATGATTATTCTACTAAATATTGACTTTATACATAAATAATATTAAATTCTTGAATGTCGCCAGTAGATAAAATAAAATAACGTAATTTAGATCGATCACACTGGCAATTTATTGGTTGGTAAAGAATCACAACGTTTCGACCATGAGTTTTGGTCCTTCTCAAGTGAACTACAATAGTTTACAATATTATAAACAATTAATAGTTTACAATATTACAAACAAAAAAAAATTACATATAAAATGTGAATAAAAAGAAGAAAAAAGAAAAAAATTATTATGTACGTACAAAATCTTAGTTAACCAATAAGTAGTGAGAAAAGAGAAAAATCACATATCAGGATCGTCAAGTCAGCCTACCGCTCACAAACAAAGAGAGAGACTAAACAGCTTTATTAGTCTATCATAAATATTGTTTAAACTCTCAGTGTCTTTCTGTAAGTGAATCGTGTTGTCAAACTTTTTAATAAAAAACATTTCAGCAATTTCTCTCTTTCTCACATGTCTTTCATTGTATAAAATAATCAGTATACATGTGCTTAAAAATATTATTAAATAGCGATATCTTAATAATATTAATAAATAATATTAATTAAAAAATTTATGACAGGTTAATGAATATATGTATAAGATACTCTTTATCATATGTATAATAGTATAAGGAAAGTTATACATCTTGATAAAATATGAAAAATTTTAAGATTTTTTAAAAAAATAATTTTAAGAAAAAGCTAGAAAAAAATGTGTGTGTATGGCCTGTGTTCATGTGTAATTGATCTTTTATCACACAATATCTTTTTGTAACATTAAAGCAAATATTTTCAGAAAATATTTAAATTTCTTAAAAATATTTAGAAAAAATTGTTTGATATATTATTTTAATTATTATTTTTGTCAACGTTTCTTGAAGTCATTTATACAACATTGTATTATCACAATCTATTAATCATGATTTTCTTAAAATGTTTTTTACTTATTTACTTATGCATACCTGTATTAATAACATTACTACAGTGTAATTGATGAGATCAACTAAAAAATATTAATTTCTCTTTTTAAATAATTATTGTATATTTAATTATATATTTAATTATTTGTAATAAATAATTACGCTGCTAATAAACATTTTACAACATACCCCATAAAGAAATTTGTAGCCATACTGGAAAAGCCCAAGTTATTTGCAATAGAAACTGTGATATATCTATATTAATATAAAAACTGTGTGATATCTATATTAATATATAAACCTTTAATAAACTTTTAATGTATAAAATATTTTAAAGTATAAAGCATTTTAATATTAAATATATTTTAATATTTTAATGTTAAGTATATTTACAAATTTTTATTTTTTCCTCAAATTTAAATCATGGTTTATTTTAATAACATTGAATAAATTAATATTAAAACTTACATTTTCTCGAACTTCAATATTAGAAGAAGAATAAGATATTTTGTTTATTAAATTTCCTGTTGCATTTGCCTGAAGTCGAAATAAAATTTAAATTATTTTTTTAATTAAAAATCATATGTAATAAAAATATGATATTATTTAATAATTAGATAATTGTCTAAAATTTATATAAATACATTTAAATGCAGAATTAATACCTTAGTGCAGATTATTTCGCATACATAATTAATGATGAAAAGTTTTAAAACGTTATGACAAAGTAAAAATAATGTTATAACAGTGTATAGTATTTTAGATATGATATAATTATCAATGAGTATCACAGTGAAAAGTTAACGCAAATTGAGCGCTAATCAAAAAAAAATTACATCCCATTTTAAAAGTTATCTGTGCTCCAAATATCGAGTTTACCTCCCAAGATATTTTACGTAATTCCGAATGAAGATGTCTACAGACAAACACAATATTTAATTTTACTGCTCAAAATAACTATGATGGCTAGAATTTACATTAAGTTTCTTACATTACGATCCATATCAATCATTCGTTACTTAAAGTTTGTGGATATCTATGTTGGAGTGGAATTTTTCCAAGCTCGTTTTATTTCATGTTTGTTATCTCTTGTTAAATCCAAAAAATGTTGATTAACTTTAATCCTATGTACCTAAAAATGTAAAAAAAATTAATAATAAGTAAGGTAACAAACACATATAAATTTATTATTACATTTCGAATGTTAATATATTTAAAAATTTCAAGGATCATTATCATTTTTATGCATTACAGAGTGCAGTTTTATGAATTTATACATGATTGTCAGAATAATTTTTGTATACTTAAAAAGATATACCAACCCAAAAATACTTGCAATGATCAAGTCATTGATCATGTTAATATAAGAACAATAATTTACAATAACAAAGACGACATATGTAGATGTTAAAACATCATAATTGAACTTGTTTCTTATCCAATATGACTCTCCATAGGCCATTATTATAATTATTAGAAGCCATTCTATGATTAGACATGTTATTTTTTTATGTTATTTTTTATGTTATTCTATGATTAGACATATTATTTTTTATGTTATTAGACATTTTATTTTTTTGTACAACTTGTGATAATCTGTCGTTGTTCCGACATTCCGCAATATAATATCGAGATTCTTCAAACAGTTTCTATATTTCTGTCACAAAGAGACAATGCGGTGGACGAATAATTAATATTTATAATTAGTTAGATAATTTCATGTATAATTAATTTTATACATCTGATAATATAACTTATTAATGTAGCTGAAATAGCTATAATTTTATTCAAAGAGAATTACAAGATGTATATGTTAATTTTATACATTGTCTTATATTTTATATACACATAATAAATTATTAAATTAATAAATTATTATTAAATATATCAAGAAGAGAAATTTTTATCAATAATTTAATATTAGTATAATACACAGAATATTGCATGTCTTTGCGACAATTTGTTTTATTAAATGTATAAGTATTATTTAAAACGGATAACTATTATTTGTAGCTACTTTAGATATCAAAAAGTCATATACACAATTAAAATTGCTTATTATTAATATACAATAATTAACGATTATTTATCATACATACCTTTTCATAATACACTCCAAATACAATTGATAAAAATGTCATTAAAATATCTAGACCAGTGGCTATTTGATAGTGGCTATTTAATAGTATAGTAAAATAACGTAATTTAGATCGACCACAATTTATTGGTTGGTAAAGAATCACAACGTTTCGACCATGGGTTTTGGTCCTTCTCAAGTGAAAAAATCTTAGTTAACCAATAAGTAATGAGAAAAGAAAAATCACATGTCAAGATCGTCAAGTCAGCCTACCGCTCACAAACAAGGAGAGAGACATCTCTCCGTGATTCTTTATCAACCAATAAATTGCCAGTGTGGTCGATCTAAATTATGTTATTTTATTTTATCTACTGGCGACATTCAAGAATTTAATATTATAATAGTATAGTGTTCATTATTAAAGTAATATAGTACTGTAGAATTAAATAAGAAGAAATAAATTGACCAAAATAGCAGCATATACAAGAGACTGAACCATACTCTTGCACAACTTACAGGAAATTCGGTAATACTTAACCGGACACATAACTGATTATCAAGAGCGGTGTTAAAACTGTGCGAATACTTTTTCATTATGTACTGTTTCGATTCCGAGCTATGTTTCATTTGTTTCGACTGTTTGAACTAGCTTCATGAAATGATTAAAATCTTTATAATTTCATTTAATGCACTTATAGTTATTGAATTCATATTGATCTCTTTATATAAAGTTATATTTAATCAATTTATATGCAATATATATATATATATATATATATATATATATCTTTTATATGCAATATACAGGGTGTCTCATTTTAATTTTCCCAGGCAAATATTTCGGAAAATAATGAAAAATCAAAAAAATGTTCCAAACAAAAGTTATATGGTTTCTAGGAGGACATAAGATGGTGCCATTGGTTTGACCTTGGAGAATCATTTGAAGGTCATGTGAAGGTCACTTTAATTTTTTTAATTGGAATATCCTATATATTTTTACATATTCTTGTAGCTTATCTTGAGAGCCTTCCAAAACACTATAATTAAGTTAGTTTTCATTGAGTACTTTTCGAGTTATGAGTTATTTGAAATAATTTTTCAAGTTTACATAAACCATAAAATATCTAGTAAAATGTTCATTTTTCGATTATCTTATCTTAATACTTTTATGTACAAAATGAGAGAAATCAATTGATGTAAAGAAAACATAATCGTTTTGAAAAAAAAATATGTAATTGTTAATTGCAAATTTTTGTAAATGAAAATGTAGAAAAGATTTTAAAGACAACTTTATTATTTAAATGATTTTCTATATTTGATATGATATTAATTGTTGAAATAAATTCAATAACTTACTAATTAAAGATTATTCAAGATTAAAATTGTATACTTATGAAATCCTTGTAAAAGCCAAGCATAGATATTATTAAATTAAAGATTATTATTTCAAATTAAACATATTGGTAGTATTAAGATCAAGCAAAGTTAAACCTGACAGGTAACTTAATCAAATTTAGCGCATCTGTGACGTTCGTCGAATAATTCTCTTCAACGAATCGCTCTCGTAAAAATTAGCATCACTACGCGCCTATCAGATTCGAATGTTCCGTCAATGCACAATCATCGGCAGCTGCAGTGACCTAATTAAAAGATCCCGAAATCAAAAACAACTAATGCGACTAATCCCTTTGAGAAAACTTAAATAAAATCAATTTATATGTAAAGAAACTCAAGCAAAAATACGCGAGCTTCTCGACAAATCTGAAACTTTCTCAAAGGGCGGATCACATAAAAACAGCAAACGGGCGAACTGTCATCCACGTCTGCGAAGTTCTCAAAAGTGATCACTGCGTTTCAAACGTTAAGAAAAAATTACGTTGCTCACGCCTCATCTTTGTAGCTTGCATTTCGAGTGAAACTGTTAAATAATTCTGTAAATTTTGTAAATAGTAATTAAAATATCGTGTACTGTCCTATTCTAATTTACAATCATTTTTTTATAAAAGCTCCTAATACACTTTCCAAGCAAGATCATTCGGACCGACTCCACTCGTTCGCGTTTTTGCTGTACTTTTCCGTGACATGGACGTAAAAAGATATTCATTGAAATTTAATGAGAAAGATGTTTAATTTACAATTAGATGTTTAATTTATCTTCCATGAATTTCAGTCCATGACTTTCTATTAAGTTACTATTTTAATAAACGCTATCATATTAAGAGAAATAACGCTCAAGAAAATTGTAATGATTTTTAAATTTTAATTCTCCTTTATATTAATATCTTTAAAAAAATATTTATTAATGTTATCATATAACGTTACTTTTGAGCAATTTTTATATGAACTTGTAATATTCTGTATCTTTAATTGGTTATAAAATAATATATCTAGCTAAATCAGATACAGTGCATATTATGAAGCAAATAAAATCTTCTTATAAACTTTACAAAATACAAATATTTTTTTAATCTTTACAAATATATCTTCTTATTATTTAGGAACACCTTTATATCATACATAAATTACAATATTTATAGTAAGACAACTGCTATTTTTGAATTTTAATCACAAATTTTTTTATAATAAAATGGTATGAATTTAATGTTACTTTGAGATATAAGTAGCACATATTAATTTAATTGATACTTTTTTCAGGCTGGTTATACTTTGTATGGACCGAAAATATTTAAAAATATGATTGAATATTATCCTGTATTGCAGTCGCGCTACAAGATAACTAACTACAAAGATTGAATAGAACATCAAAAATTCGACGACCGCTGTATCGATGATTGCTACTATTCGTACTACAAGAATCGTATGTCAAAACTGGAAAGTGATCGGAAAGAGAGAAAAAAAGAATACGAAAAATAGAAATAAATCTGGAATGAACAATAAACTTTCGATATTAGCATTTAAAATCGACTTGCAATTTAAAAGATTATATTGTTACGCCTCTGGCTCGAGTCGCGGTCGAGTCTGTCGTGAAAAGCGAAGAAGTCCGTTGTCAAGAGGTTGTTGACAGTTGCGGCCACGGTCTTACATACAGGTCTGGAAACTCAGGCCTTTTTTAGTGGTGGGGGAGGTCTCACTTAGTGCGTCCGTTTTCGGGAGTTCATGGTTTGCCTGCTAGGTTCGCTGCGATCTAGAAGTCGCAATGCGAGACATATGTTAGAGAGAGACCGACTACTGCCTTTTATCTCTGTCTCTCTCGCTCGTATGCAACTTCTAGATCGCAGCGAACCTAGCAGACAAGCCATGAACTCCCGAAAAACGGACACACTAAGTGAGATCTCCCCCACCACCGGAGTTTCCAGACCTGTAAGACCGTGGTTGCGGCTGTCATTGAGTCGGGAAATAGCTGTCAAGCTATCCGGACGCGTTTTACATACGGGCCGCTCCGTTGTGTTATAATTCTGTGTTCTGTGTTCTGTGTTATTGTGTTGCCTAATAAAGTTCCCGTGTTATCTTTAAAAAGTGCCAATTCATTTCGCGCGTCCCGCGACAGCCGTTCTTTTTAGCGCGCGCCCTTCGATATATATCGAAGTCCTCGCCGTGGGCGTAACAATATAAACGATAAATATTTTCAGTGAAGAAACAATGCGTATCTAAATCATGCACGTCAACAGAGAACGAAAATCAAAAACGATATGTCACAACGACAATAATACCGACTACGATGACAACGACAACAATAACAATAATAATCAATAATAATTAGAATAATAACGCTAATCTATAGGTCTATAGGTGTATAAGGGAACATAAAAATATAGGGCACATGTTATGATGATACCATCTCGATTAAATGACGACATTTGTGCTACTGTATGTATGCATTTACAGATCGCTGATCAACCGTTTACATACGTCATTTTATCAACGTACTCATTTTTCATTTGATTTTAATTTATTATTTTCAGCAAAAGACTCCCTCACTCTTCTGAATCCATTTATAAATTGAGATTACTATAAAATATGTAAAAAAACCTTGTTTCACAATATTTCACAAATATATGGATGTATATGTATATAATGTCACAAGGCATTCTCCAACATGTTTTATCTCCCCTGTCGCTATTCGCTCACATACATATATCTCAGAGTACGTTTCACTTTGTTTTATTCTCCTCTCGAAAGCGTAAATCAATAACTGTTCGTCAAGGAAATATGCGTTTTACAACGCGTTTATGTCGGAGAAAAGCAAAGCGCGTTCAAAAACTAAAGAAAGACATCCGATGCCCATAAAAAGCAGAACCAAGCTGCAGAACTTCCTTGGTGAAAATCTCAAGTGAAAAATAAAAGAAGCGAGATCGCACGCGAAAGGAAAACAAAAAGGGCTGACAAAGGACTATCATTTAGATGCGATCGATTTATTTAAACCAATTTATGATGTCAATTTGCGCGATCTTTTTTTGATAAGATGAATAATAAAAGAGGATGAGATAGTGCAATTATTAAAGAGAGTTTTACTTCCATGTTGATCAATTGCCATTGATGTATAAGATAAAGTATCAGGAGATACGTTTACGAGATACGAAGAATATTACAAGTCACTTCGTGTGACTATTATGTAAATTTTATTCCTTCAGTTAAATATTAAAAAAATGGCATCAATAAAATATATAAACAATTCATAACGAGAAAGTTGTATTTTTATGATGGATAATGTGCTGAAATATTAATCGATCAACGGTATTGTTTGTGTAATATTCGTATAATCACGCAATTAACATAAATCATAGAGTCCGAAATTGTGTACTCGAATGAAGTTCGATCATGCTGCGTCAAGTCAATCAATTAAGTTTAATTGCATTATACTGTAATTTCCACAATCAAGTATTGATACATTTCTGGTAGTCGTATAACACACAATTCTGTAAAAATAGTCTTTCTATGTCGCATGTTATTGAATTTTGATACATTAATTTTACGCGATCCTTGTATTTCTGTCAAAAGCGACAATATAATTTTTATTTCTAAACTGCTAATCGATTTTTATGAGTAAAACGAGAGAAATATTTCGGTCGAGACAATTAATATAAGTCAATCTCTTCAGTCGTCTCTTTTTTCTTCAGCAAGCTGGTCACTATTATTTCGTTCGTATAAAAGGAACAATGTTTAAATTCCTCTAACAATTAAAAGCTCTACGATTTAATTATGCTCTGTTTTATATAAATTTGCAGTGATTTATGGTAACTCGATCGGACACAATCGTTATTTATGTGTATTTCGGAAATTTCGTATGTACATGTATCAATTTATATCAGCACCTTTGTATTAATGTATAAATATAATAATTAATAATTAAAATAAATAGAAAATAAAACGTATAGGTAATTACAGCTCATTAAATGATATAATTTTGTCTCACCTTGCGATTTGTCATTCATATTCTTCGATTTTTTTTTGTTTTTTTTATCTCCCCTGCCTATTATTCTTCCCAATTCTCCAATTTATCCTTTCGTCTCCATATCTACCTATCATTAAATGATTCGTTGAGAATTTCATCAGTAAACGGATAATTAGTCTATGTGTGCCTATGCTTTATGTATGTATGTATATATCTGTACGTATATAAATACGTATACCATGTGATCGTAGGACAATCTACTGGACAATTTCCAGTGAATGACGCATCATGTCCTTTACTCTTATTGGAACAGAACTTTCTAAGAAACAAATTTTCACCATAGAGGAAATGCGGAATGGATGATCTACATATTTAGAAGCATACACAGCATTGGTTATATGAAATGTGAAGCAAAAATGGAGGATACGCACGAACTTTCGACGAAAATAAGAGAATATATATACATGTTTAAGTTATTCACGTATTTCTATATATTCATTCATTTACAGTCACGCAATTCGCATTTGTTTGACAATTATTTCGATACATTATCCGCATCTCTTGTTCATGTGTCGCGTTAAGTTGATTCAAAACTGAATGAAATTTAATCTACAATAAAACCATAACGCATCAACACCAATCCGCACGATAGGCATCAGAGCCATTACCAACTTTCAAAGCAATCATCTTTCCGAAAACAACCAAGCAACAGTTATATTATTTTTTATCAATTTTTTTTTCATTAAATTTCATCCCTTTTGATAGGTGTCCTGGTCCAGGTGGGCGATATATAATTTTTTATCTAGTTAGATATCCATACTCATCACAAAAAACACATACACATATACGCACATACATTTATATTTAATTATTACAGAATCTTATATTAATCGAATTATTATATGTTAATTGATTTTGTTACAAATTACGTTAACTATTCTTTTCTAATTAATAATATATTTACTCGGTAATTTTAATAAATTTTTGCATTCTTTTGCGTTTTCGGTCTCCCTGCCGGTTCGCTTGACTCGAGACTTCCGTACATGCTTTCGGGAAGTGATCGTTACGCTCTTTTCTCGGCCCACCCCTCCTCGGGGTTGGACATATCAATATCTTGCACGATGTTATCATTTGTCATTTATCACTGTAGCATGATATTATCTCACTTCCATGTCTATAATATAGTTGGGCATAACATACATATGTAATTATATGTAATCATATTCCTACTAAAATGTGTGTTATATTATCTCCCTTCATCAAAAACAAACAAAAATGCAAATCACTTTTATCGTCAGATTATCATGTAATTACTGTGGTTCTATTACTGTGAAAGTAATAAAACATCGGCATTAATATACAAAAAGAGAATTAGAGATTAATTCATTACATGAAAATATATCTTAAATATTTATATTTCTAAACTAATGAGAAAATGACTAATGAGAAAAATTTTACTTTTTAGTAAAATGCGTGAAATTATTCAATTATTTAAAACGCGTGCGCAATTTCTGTAGTGTAATTTCAAATTTTATATTGGACCCATCAAAAATCTAACTTTTTCCTGTTTTAAACTCTATAATTTAAATACGGGGCACGCCAAGTTTTCATATCTTACTTCGACCTGAAGGTCATTTACACGATTTAAAATGTGTGTAAAACTTTTTTAAATTATATACTATATAATTTAAATTATATATTATATCACTTTAAATTATATATTATATCATATAAAAAATGCTTTAGGAATTAAAGTAATCTTAACTCATTTAGTATCGATTACGAATTAATATTATATAATTTATTGTATTTGGCTAATAGTATTGATCTCATATCGGTTTTTAAATATTTTATTTTTATCACTCTTTTAGACTTTTTGACTTTTAGATTTTTTTATATATTTGGCGTGTTTTTTTTATAAGATTTTTTTAGGGGATCTCACTACTTTTTAAAAATTTATATTATTTTTGCAGAAATTATATGTATATAAGATTATGTATATAAGATATGTATATAAGATTTTTTTAAAGATATTTTCTTATGTACTTGGCGTATTTTCTTATCTTTATAAGGTTGTTTCTAAAGGGATATTACCACCTTTTTGTAAAAATTTATATCATTTCTGTGATATAAATTTCTCAAAAAATATATATGCATTTTTAAAAATCTTTATTAAAGGTAAGTCGCGTATTTTTACAAGGCTTCATTTTCTAAATATTAGAGTTCACTCCCAAGGAGTGGTTTTTGAATATTGTTATAATACAATAAAAATTGTTATAATAAAATAAATTAGTCCTTTTTCCTTAGAAGTCTTATCTAATGGCACAGTTTTTATATTTCTGCAATATCGTTTTCGAGATAGATTAGATTTTATTCCCAAGAGATTTTTGAAAATTGTTATGCGATAAATTGTTTTACGCCTATCAGCAGCTCCCAAGAGGTTGTTGAAAATTGTTATGCGATAAATTAATCTCTCACACATATACACATATCACACGTATGCACACACATGTATATAAATGATTTTGTCTCTTAAAACATTTTTGCACATTAAAGCAAATAATCATATATGCGCGATATAAATCGCTTTGTGTGTGTGCTTGCGAGCATATGTATATGAGTCTGAACCTGAAAAAGGAAGAGAAGAACAAAAAATGTCTTTAATGTAAAAAATGTAAAATAATTCTGATATTCGATCGTCATTTTTCAAGATTGACTGCACCAATTTTATTCAAACAGGTCGCAATCGAAAGCTTATATTTATATTATATGATAAAAGTTAGATTTTTAATTACGGCTTTAATCTCTGAAATATTTCAATTGAAAATTTATTTGACGTAAAATTCTGGATAAGCGCGTCGTTTGATATATATATATATATATATATATATATATACATATCTTTGAAAATTATTATTATGAGGATAAATATTATTTAATAACGTCAATAAAAATGAAAGATATTTTATTATTGCTTCCGGTAATATTATTATTATTACAAAACATGTACAATTATTTTATTAAAATCCAAATCAAGCTACATAACTTTTATTCAATAGTGAAAATCTTTTTTTAAATATATAAGAAATTAATAATATGTATACGCAGAAAATAATTCATAAACGAAAAATGTGTATATTATGTTACTGCAACGTATAGGACTATACAATGTAAAACGAGCGAAGTCAAATATCTTTCAATCTGATTCATCATGCTGGCGTTATTGTTAATGGTGAACCCACTTATTATAGCGACATATTCATTTATTATATCACGTCACATACGTTGAAGATAGATATTACTATAGATACATTTATTCCGATCATTGTCATGATTCTTTTATAATTATAGCTTATAACATATGTTATCTTTCTAACCAAATGAGTAACAGTATAAAACATATTATAAAAATTAAAATATGGCACATATACATACGTGCGCTTATCTGAATACAATTGATCAATTATCTAAAAGTTATGAAAGCACGATATTATAGACATGTCTGACATTCAATTCTTTGCCATCGAAAGAGCAAAGTTAGCAGATTTTTCTCTCCGTAAAAAGAATTTATTGTTAAGAGAGTTTAATATTCCATTATTATATAGTAAAATTATCGAAAGTATGTCGAATGTGTTTCTCTGTGTTTTCTTCTATTATATTTTCTCTCACTATTAATAATAATGTTATATCATCAGAAGAATGACCTTCCTATACAGATTTAGTAACATCGGTAAGTTAATTTTCAAAGAATATGTACGAGATAAAAATTGAAATATTTTTACTTGTTATAAAAACGATCCTATCCGCGTACATCATAAACATTTATTATTATATATTATTATAACAAAATATCACATATCACAATATCATTATAAACTTGTCGAAAAAAATTATTCCTTTTTTATTTATAAGTACATAATAAAATTATCTCAAAACATTCTCTCTCCAGTATTGTAATTTTATATTAATTTTATAAATATTTACTTTAATGAAATGTTTATCAATGGAATCTCATTTGACTTTACTGCTGGGCGGAGATTACAATGAATTTCTTGTACAATCACATATCAATACTTGTAGCATTGATAGATGAGAAAACAAATCCTCGATTTGATATCCTCCGCAAATTTACCTCAAGATATTCCTATTTAATGTATAAGAATTACAATTTCAACCATTTTTTTCGAGCGCATCGTTTCGTGTTAGTGACATCTTCTCAACCTCTTTTGCGAGCTCTGTTACAGGTAAATAATAATAAAACAACTTAAGAAATATATAATTTTATGAAAAAATATGTATAATAATATTAAATGTCTCAAAACTGAGTATAATACATGCTATAAAAGGAGATCATATTATATAAAAAATTAAGTCGAAAATATATGGTAAATGTAGTAAAATTTTATTATATACAAATTTCGTTTTTAGAAAAACAAATTTGATGTTAAAATAGATGTGCACTTAATTTTCTTTGGTCTCAATAGCCTAAATTACATGTTACTTTTACTTATATTTATATTTCTTTTGTATCAATTTTAACAACTTACTTTTATCGATAATAAAAATTATTTTATTTCTCCTTCTCTTCGAATCTTTATATTTCAAATCTTTATATTTCAATTAGGCAATTAAATATTAATATATTTTGGCAATTTTCTTGAAAATAAAAATTTGTTATTTTTTAATCATAGCAATTCAAAAACAAAGTATAAGCCTATTTAAATAAATCTATGTATAAGCATATTTAATAAATCTTTGTTTATTATTTTTTAAGCCGTAGAGATTTCAAAACTCGTATCGCGTTTACTAAACAATTTACTAAACAATTAAATTATAAGAATATGAAAAATATCAATATTATAATTGATTAAATCATATAACTCAATTTTTTAGTAAATGAAAATAATAATTATATTATTATATACTCTTTTTCTCCACATAGAAAGCAAATGCTCGCCAATCTGGACAAATCCAGAAAGATTTTACATCCTAGTCGAGCAAACCGAGACTCAGAATTGTATAAATGCTCGCTCATATCTCTAGACAGCTTGGGAATATGACTTCCTCTCGGTTATATTCATATGTATTGATCCAGACGATGGAATTTTTCTTTACATGTTTAATCCGTATAGTACGCCAGACCACTGGTACGAAGGTAGGACATGTCAAAGGACGAGCAGGTCATTCTTGGATAATATTGAAGAGAAAATTCATACATGATATTTCTCTCTTTCTCACTATCTCACTTTTTTCTTTTTTTTATCTAAGGAAACATATTAGCGAGCAAATTAATTTTCAACGATATAAAATATCTTAATATAAGGTATCTTAATATAATTTCTATCTATTATTCTCTGTCTATTATTTGTTATATTATTTTAAACAAATAGTTTTAATGTAAATTAATAAGAAATATACTTCTTTTTCTTAATTATTATATATATAAAATGCATTATTAATAAGATATATAACTAAATTTGTGTGATCCTTAGAAAAATGTATCAAAAAGTTTGAACAGCTGTCACTTTTATATTTTTAAGCAGCAATATATGCGTAGATCTGGATTTTGATAAAACGATCACTCTGAACAGATATCTAATTCGATTAAATGTCATGGAAATGCAACCATTTGTCAAAATCAATTTGAATTTACCGAAACAAGAAAGATTACATGGTGAAAGTAGTGATACCATTAAAATGCTTTTAAATAAACTGAATACAAGTCGCGAGATCATTATCCCTAGGAACGCTTATTCGTTGGGTTATATAGGACCGAATGGTACTTATGATGGTTTATTGGCCCTGCAAGCGACAGTAGAATAGACATTATCATGAATACAAAATATATATTCGAATGGTGGAAAATCAAGTATGTATCTCAGTCATTTTCAAGGAAATAATTGTAAAAATAATTTATATTAATATTTTGAGAGGAATTCTCAAGAGTATCTTACTTCAAGAATTTCTTAAAAATTTAACTAAATTATAAACTTTATATATTAAATATATTTATATCATAGACATGATAAAAAAGTATAATATTTTATTTATTTTCAAATACCTATATCCCCATATGAGATCAGGCGTTTGCGTGATAGCGCAACCAAAGAAACAGATCTCCGAATTTATCAGGATAATAAGATTTCTGTCATCGAAAATAATGGTAGGAATAATCGAAATATGTTTGCTAACTTACATAGTTTTTGTGAAAATCGTGGAATATATAAAGGCTGGAGGTGATAAGACTCATAGTCGGCGTAGGATTTTTATATTTATCCAAAATTCCGATAAGAATCTTCATATGTATGGTATTCATTTTGTTCCTTAATATAAATGCTCTCTTTCAAAGTCACTTGTCATCTTTGCTCGCTATGTTGGTCTATTATCACGACATTGATAGCATACAAAGTCTCAAGGTAATAAAAAATTTCATTTTTTTGTTTTTCCTCCTTATTTATATCTTAATTCTCTAAATTAATAATAATAAATTTTTTATGTATAGTTATGTATGTCATCAATCTTATTTAAAAAAATATACCAAATTATTTTATAAGCAATTAAAGATACGAAAACACTTTTCCTAAGTTATTTTATTTAGGACCTGCAGTTACATAGACTAATTAGTTTTTTGTGATAATTATTTTCCATCTTTAATATGATATTAATTGTTGGAGTGAATTCAGAAATCTACTTATTAAAAATTATTTAGAATTATAAGAGCTCTTGATCGGGACGGCTCGCACTCCACCTTCCGTGTTAATATCCAGCCGGGATGCGGAGGAGAGGTAGGGAACACTACCCTGCGGTAACCGAGATCTCTCGCCTAAGGAGGAGTTCTCTCCACCTTTCGTCCGGAGCGGTAATGCTTTCGGATTCCTAGGTTTTCTCCGGAGCGTACTGCTCAGAGCGGAATAGAAAAATGTGTCATCTGCCGAGATATGGCCCTTTTTATACCAGTTAATTACCCGCGTCGACGCGCGGCGGTAATACCCCTTTCGAACGGTTTTTTCGGAAACGGTACGGTCGGGCCCGTTCGGAGGGGTTCAGGTGGTGCGCCGAGCGCGGGTTTTCGCCGGCCGGCGGTTCGGGCATTATCGGCGACGATCGGCGATATTCGGCCGGTCTTAGCTTAAAGCTAACGGCTCCGAGCTTAAAACCGATATATCTTAAAAAAGGTGGGTGCACCGCGCCCCTGCCTATGCCCGGCGGTTGTTCTGTCGGGCAGCTTCCGGCGGATGATATTACCGGGAATCGGAACGATGCCGCGGATGCATCGTTACAAAACAAATAAGTATGGAACAAATTACAATGAAAAGATTGCGAACGTTTCGACCCTATTTTTGGGCCCCTTTCACTTATTTGTTTGTATAATAAATAACTGTGTTATAAAATCGACACTTGACTCGTATTGCCATTAAAACTGATTTGTTTAGTTTTATATTTCGAATTTTATATTTTTAATAAATGTAACTTTTATTAAGTTATTGTTTTAATAAGCAATTACATTAAGGACAAAATATGTAATGCTTAACAAAATTAAATTAATTTTTAAATCTTTATTATTATTAAGACTTTCAAAAACATATTCAATAATATGATCATATAACATTACCTTCGAACAATTTTTATATGAATATGAATTTTTATATAAATTTGTAATATCCGTATCTTTAATTCCGTATCTTTAATTGTTTATAAAATAATATATCTAGTTAAATCAGATACAGTGCAAACACAATATTATGGAGGAAATACAATTTTTTTATAAACTTTACAAAATACAAAAATTTTTATAAATTTCACAAATACATCCTCTTATCATTTAGGAACATCTTTACATCATAAATTACAGTATTTATTTTAAAGTAAAGCAACTGTTTAATTATATTTAATTTGAATCACAAATTTTTTATAATAAAATAGTATGAATTTAATGATATTTTGAGATATAAGTGGCACATGTTAATTTAATTGGTACTTTTTCAGAATGCTGGTTACACTATATGGATCGAAGATCTCTAAGAATATTATTGACGATTATGATTCTAGATTTTAATCGCGCTTCAAGATAACTTACTACAAAGATTGCATGGAACATGTCCAAAATTCGTCGACCGCTGTATGTGTTGCAGACTGCTACTCTTTGTACTACAGCATCAAAAATCGAAATCTTATTAAATCAAAAATGTTGCATCTAACGATAGCATCGTATATCATCCGCGAGAATTGGCCACTCTATAATCGTGTAAACGATATTTTACATTGAATGATGCAGGCTGGCTTGCTTAAGAAAGCTCGAAATGAGTTTTACTGGGAAATGGAACGCGAAGAAGAGAGAGCCGCTTTAACGAAAAAAGGCTTCAATGTAATTTCGCTAAAGCAGCTAACATTTAATTTTTATATTCTTGAATATGTTTGTGCCATTATAATCTTTATGCTGGAGTTGACAATCGGTGGTTCTATTCCCATATGTCAAAAGTGGAAAGTGATCGGGAAGGGAGAAAAGAAAAATACGAGAAAAAGAAATAAATCTGGAACGAACGGTAAACTTTTGATATTAGTATTAAAAACCGACTTGCAATTTAAAAAATTCTGTAAATGACAAACTTTCTCAGCGAAGAAATAGTGCATATTTGAATCATGCACATCAACAAGAAACGAAAATCAGAGACAATATGTGTCAAAACAATAATTTGTACCTCCTTGAGTTTAATCTTGAATTTCTCGCAGTTCAAAAGAAGAATTAGCAAAATATTTATATTGAATTCACAGGATAATTAGACTTGTTAAATTAAAACAGAAGAGAGAGAACCAATTGACTCGCATTTTTTATATTTTGCTTTTCGATTTGATATTGATATTTTTATTGGATTATACAGGATGTCACAGACCACCCGTATCAACCGAATATCTCAAAAACTGAGCGCAGACAAAAATATTTCAGACAAAAGTTGTAAGTTTTCAATTAATACAATACATGGCGATATCAATATAACCTTGAAGAGTGTTGTCAAGGTCACATAAAGGTCTTGATTTCTGTAAATGGAAACTTCAATTTTTATTGCATATTCTTGTAGCTTATCTCGAGAGCTTTCCAAAACCCTGTAATAAAATATTTTTCTCTTAAGTAATTTTCGAGTTATGAGGCTTGAAATCATTTCTTAATTTTACATAAACCATAAAATATCTAGCAAGATATTCATTTTTCGAATATCTTATTTTAATACTTTTATGTACAAAATAATGAGAGGAATCGATTGGTATAAGAAAACACATAGTGGTTTTTGAGAAAAAATATGTAATTTCCAATTAAGAATTATTTCGCAGATATATATACCCGCGAAATATTTTGTGAAACGGGGCTTTTTCACCTATTTTACAGTAATCTCTTACCAACAGATTCAAGAGAGAGTGGGAACGAAGATATATGTATGTACGAGTATATTGTATGTAGGGAAGACCGGGGACAAAAGTAACAACGTCATGAAAGTAACAAGCCTCGTAAACTACACAATATGTTGAATAATTTGTATTATATAATCAAACGCTCCGATTTTCATCCTTTTTTAGCTAATTGTTGTAGAACGATCGCGCCGGTTACACATGCAGAAATGAAATTAGTATATTTGCATTATTCACCTAAGTACCTTTCTTTTAGTTTTTTTGTATCTATACCTAATTAAAGTGTATATATTGATGCAATTATTTGCCGGTGTATTCTTCTAAAATGTATTCATAAGTTTTTTATAGTTGATTTGGCTAAGCCTTGCATCATATTTAGGTTATAATGCTTTTATTCTAAAAAATGTGTTTAGAGACAAAGTAACACGACACTCTGTGGACGAATATGTTTTAATGCTTAAAATATAAAGGCTGGTCTAATAATAACTGTACCAAAGACGATTTTTATTGCATATGTCTTATTACATATAATTGTGATTCGGAAATAGATACCAATCTCTTTTGTATAAATAGTTATCACACAATTTTTACATTATTATTTAGAATTAAACTATTATTTAGACTTTAAAAAGTACAAAACTGGTGTAATATTAAGTATAATTATTTTATGATATTACTTACAATTGTTTTGCTTAACAAAGATTATTTCTTTCAAGTTTTTCAAACATAATAAAAATAAATATATATTTTATTTTTTATTTAATATAATATAATACAAATTTATAATAAAAGTTAGCTTAATGAAAGATTATCATAAAAGTTGCCTTAACTTGAAAAAAGGCATATTTTATTTTCCCGAAAATAAGAACTGTTACTTTTATCCCCAAACCATGTTACTTTCGTCTCCAGCTCCCAGGATAAAAGTAACAATCAACGTATTTGAAAAGCTATCGCATCAAATGCAGATTAAATATTTAATTACATAATGTCTAATATTTTACATTTTATTGAAGATATATTTGTTCATAACATAAACAACCGGGCACGCCAAGTTTTCATTACTTATTTCGATTTAAAGACTGCGATGTAAACCTTCTTTTTTTAAATTACATACATTATATAAAAAATGTTTTAAGAATTACAAGAATCCTAATTCTCATTAAATATTTAACGATCAATTTTCTCTGAATAAATATAAAATACATTTTAATTTCTTAGGGAGAATGTATGTATAATATATCTACAATATGAAATTGATTTCAAATATTATATCAAATTTACAAATTGCTCTTGTACTTGACTTTCTCTTTCTATGTGTTGTGTACATGTGCGTTGATGGCGAGGACGATGACGTTTCTTAACTAAAAATTTTCATATTTCAATTTTGCGTTATAATATCTTCGTTTATAGATACGCAGCACAAAAATAAAGATACTTTCTTTATATAATTCAAACTTGCTTTATCGATTAAGGCTAGTAAGAATTCGATCCGTTATTAAAATCCGATAATTTGAGTTACTCCCATGTCTCTGATTCGCGTATAGATACACAGAATATCGCGCTAATACTTCGCATGAACTTGTCGCGAGACACTGCCGTGTCTCTTGATGACAACATTTTTTAATTTTTTAAAACTCTTGTACATATATAACATCTTGTACATATATAAATTTTCAGAAGAGCGGGTTGCGATCTAACGGAGATTGCAATATAAAATTGTTTCATTATCTGAAGCAATGTTCGGTGAGAGAGAAATGGGAAAGATTTAAAGAACAATCTCACAGAGAGCAGCTTTTAAAACGTGGTACTATTGTAGCACAATGGTTCCAAACACAAAAGAATGTATTTTATTCGTTTGTAAAAGCATCACTAGATAGTATCACATTAGAAGTATTGAGTTGCCTTAGAGAAAAATGCCCCTATTTCATATTTTCAACGTCTGCTGAAAATTTTGCCTATTGGAAAAACAACAACATCGACGATAATCATTGTGATGAAATGGAACGCAAATTATGGATATACTGGAGGAATATATATTTGACAAATTAAACTTCAGACCAAACAAATGGAAAAACACAGATTTGGAATACATGAATAGATAATATAAGCTATTAAAGATTTATATTATAATACATTGAAGTTATGCCCAATTATGCCGTAAAAATGACGTATATTCGTATTATTACGTTAAAAGCAAACCTTCTCTCTCTTTTTCTCTGTAATTAATTTATTGTATTGTAATTATTGACACAGGTCTTAGAAATATGGCCAAGAAATAGTTTTATTAATAATATATCACAGTGTGGCGAGGAGACTTGGCCTACATTGCGATGTAAGAAAGTTGCCAGATTACTCCTGTATATGTATATTTTGGAAACCAAAATTGGAAACCAAAATAGTATAATATTAGATTAATAGTTATCAGAATTTTTCGGTATTTTCTTCTTATCATATATACACACTCACACATATGTAATTTGTTTTATTGTTTATAGTGCTACGAATAGTTTAGAGTTTAGAAGATGTAAGATGTTTTAACATAAGTTTTAACACATTCCCGGATTGTCTTGTCAAGCAACAGTGTCCTGGAGAACCTTCTGCAGTAATAGCTAAAGAGGTATTACTCATATGATATGAATTTCCTATAAATTTAACTCTAATTAATTTATTAAACTTGTAATTTATCACCTTGACAAAGATATGAATCAATGAAACATTTTATATAGGCAGAAAAATATACAATTTCTTCTTTTCTGTTTGTAATAGGAGCTCTGTTCATATATTACATCTTTTTTTCAGATACTCCCTAATGCTAAAAATACTTATAAATTTGAAATGGTAGTAACATTTTAATGATTACGCAGCAGGAAATGGCATTTGGATACGCCTCAAGTCAGTGAATTTAAAAGAGGTATTTTAGATATTATTATATATATCACATATTAATATATAATAATAATAAAAAATCTCTAACATTTTTCTCT